>JAAAKG020142761.1:0-11532 GCA_010014905.2 Druon quercuslanigerum
TTATCTATATGTCTTGAATTTTATCTATTATAAAGACAACTTAATTCGTTAAAAATATTCATTTGTAACAAAAATGTTCTTTTTTCCAACCAAAAATCATGCATTTTTATACAGATAGTGTAATTTAAAAAAAATATATTTTTCAAACAATTATTTGAAGTTTCAAGCAAAATAGACGGATTATGAACAAAATAGTTAATTTTTTTAAACGAAATTAGTTGCATTTCAAACTGAATAATTAAATCAATATACCAAAGAGAAGAAATGATAAGAAGACCCATGAATTTTCAACAAAAAATTCTCTTTCAACATTGAAAGACGATTTTTCTACAAAAAAAGATAAACTAACAATCCACAAATATGATTTCCAAAGGAAAAATATAATAGTTGATATCTTAAATAAAAAAGATTTTTTATGTAAATCCAAAACCGTCGAATTTAACCAAAGACGATGGTTCAACAAAATACTCGATTTTTTAAACCAAATAGTTAAATTTTTAATCCATGAAAATAATTTTCTACAAGAAAAAAGAATTTTAAAGATAATAGTTCAAGATTAAAGCAAAGAAATAAGTCATTAACGAAAAACATGAATTTGTAATCAAGTTGTTTCACTTTCAACCAAATAGTTAAAGAATTTATCAAATGTTTCGAGCAAGCAAAATTTTATTTTGAAGTAAAATACAGTTGAATTCAATCAAAAAGACAAATTTTTAAGAAAACAGTTGAATTTTCAATGTAAAAATATGAATTTCTACGAAAAAAGACGAATTTTAATAAAAATACAAGAATTTTGAACCAAATAGTTGAATTTTCAAACAAACTGTAGAATTTTTAAAAAAAGTTGAATTCTTAAACAAAAATATAATACTCGAGTTTTCAATAAAAAAATAAAAGTATAATAACACTGTTTGAAAAATTTTAAACCCAAAAAGACGATTTTTTTAGAAAACAGTTCAATTTTCAACTTGAAAAGTTTTATTTTCTGCAAAAAAAGTTCCTTTTTAACCAAGAAAGATTACTTTCCTACCAAGGAAAAGTTATTTTTCAAACCAAAAAGACGAATTTTCCATATAAAAAGTCGAATGTTAACAAAGATTTAATATTTTACCATAACGATGTTTTTCATTCAAATAATTAAATTTTCAAACAAAAAATTAATTCTTTACTAAAAAAGAAGATTTTTTAAGAAAACAGTTGAATTTTCAATGTAAAAATATGCATTTCCACGAAAAAAATGAATTTTAATCAAAATACAAGAATTTTTAACCAAATAGTTGAATTTTCAAACAAACTGTAGAATTTAAAAAAAAAGTTGAATTCTGAAACAAAAATATAATTCTCGACTTTTCAATAAAAAGATAAAAGTATAATAACACTATTTGAAAAATTTTAAAGCCAAATGACGAATTTTTTAGAAGACAGTTCAATTTTCAACATGAAAAGTTTTATTTTCTGCAAAAAAAGTTCCTTTTTAACCAAGAAAGATTACTTTCCTACCAAGAAAGATGATTTTTAAAACCAAAAAGGCGATATTTTCATATAAAAAGTCAACTGTAAACAAAAATTTAATATTTCACCATAAAGATGATTTTCATTAAAATAATTAACAGTTAAATTTTCGACCAAAAATTAATTTCTTGACAAAACAGTTTATTTTCAACCAAATATTTGAAATTTCAAGCCAAAAGTTTAAGTTTCTATGCAAAAATTAAATCCTTAAACAAAGCAGCCTAATTTTTAATCTAACAGCTGCACTTCTAACCAAAAAAGATCAAATTTATAATAAAGGAAATGAATGTTAAAGAAAAAAAAAATTTCAATAAAATTATCAAAATTTCAACCCTGAAAAGATTAATTAGAAAGACAAATTTTCAACACAATACAATAATTTTTAACAACATGCTAGAATTTTCAACCAAATAGAATTTTTAAATGAAAAATACGAATTATCTATTTTCAAAGAAGACTGTTTAACAAAGAAATTAAAATTTGTAACAGAAAAGATTATTTTTTAACAAAATAATTAAACTTTTAATAAAATAGTTGAGTTTTCAGCTGACTAAGATGAATTTTTATCCAAGTATTTGAATTTTCAAATAAAAAAGAATAAACCATTCAAAAACCATAGAAATTAATTTTTGAGCTAAAAAGTTAAATGTTAAAATTATACATTCATCAAAAAAGTTTACTTTATTCTAGAAGAGAGGATTCTTCTAACAAAAATGATGAATTTTTGAATAAAAGAGATTAATTCTGTATCCAAATATAATAGTAGACTTTTCAACCAAAAAGGATTGATTTTTGAATAAAAATAGGCTGATTTTCTTACTGCGTAATTAGATCATTCAGCTCGCACTTGGGCGAAAAAAACAAGAAAAAGGGTAAGTTTTTCGAAAACAGGAAAAAGGAGAAATTTCTTTAAAAAGGGGAAGGGGGGGGAAGTGAAAAAGGGTGTGAATTCTAAAAATCACAATTACGTATAAATATCAATACTTTCCATTTTTTTTCAGAACCTACACAACAAAGTTGTATGTATGTTGGCTTGATTTGTGCGTGATAGGATGGAAATTGTTGCTGATACCTGAGTGCTTTAGAGAGTGCACTTCAAGTTCAATAAATGTCATTCACTCTGAATCAGATTCAATTTGATTGATTTTCTATTTAACCTACTGTCGGTGAAATAAATTCTAAATTTCGTGGAGTGAATTTCTAGAATAGGTTTTTGTTATTCATAGAATTGTAACTTGCAATTCCTATCTAATAAAAAAGTTTTTGTTAAAAATTACTCAATAAATTAGTGAAAATAATATGAATGTTTTATGTTAGTGTTTTCCCATTCAAGTTAGTATTTTTTTAAAGAAATTTAAAATAAAATTATATAATTTCGAAGAAAACTTAAAATTTACAAAAATTTTGGATTGTGTTAGTCTTTTCGTCAAAAATTGTCATTTTTGAACAAAAATTTTTACACACTGAGGGTTTGTAATTGTTAAATAATTTAAGAGTACGTTAGCGTTTTATACCAAAAAAAATTAATAACAAATTATTAGATTTCAAAGAATATTTACGATTTTGGAAAAACTATAGGTTTTGTTTTCTTTTATAACCTGAAATTGATGCTTTAATTTAAACTAGAATCATTACATTTAAATACAAAGATTTACAACTTTTCAATAATTATTATGATATGTTGGTGTTTTACACAGGAAATTGACATTTTTAGTGAAAAAATCATTAGGTGCCAAAGAAAATAAGCAACCATAAAAAATTTGGTTTATAAATAAATTATTTTAACAAAAATATTAAATTTTAAAAAATATTTACAATTCGGAACAATATTTTGTTACGCTATGTTATGTTTGTTTTTTCTTTTGGCATTTTTAGTGAAAAAATCATTAAGTGTCAAAGAAAATAAACACAGGATAAAAAATTTGGTTTATAAATAAAATATTTTGAACAAAAATATTAAATTAAAAAAAATATTTACAATTCATAACAATATTTTGTTATGCTTTGTTATGGTTTTTTTTTCGGTTGGCATTTTTGGTGAAAAAATCATTAGATGTCAAAGAAAATAAACGAAGGATAAAAAATTTGGTTTATAAATCATTTATTTTGAACAAAAATGTTAAATTAAAAAAAATATTTACAATTCGGAACAATATTTTGTTATGTTATGTTATGCTTGTTTTTTCTGTTGGCATTTTTAGTGAAAAAATCACTAGGTGTCAAACAAAATAAACAAACGATTAAAAAATTTGGTTTATAAATAAATTATTTTGAACAAAAATATTGAATTTAAAAAAACTTTTACAATTCGGAACAATATTTTGTTTTGCTTTGTTTGTTTTTTCTGTTGGCATTTTTAGTGAAAAAATCATTAGGTGTGAAAAAAAAATAAACAAAGGATAAAAAATTTGGTTTATAAATCATTTATTTTGAACAAAAATATTAAATTAAAAAATATATTTACAATTCGGAACAATATTTTGTTATGTTATGCTATGTTTGTTTTTTCTGTTGGCATTTTTAGTGAAAAAAATCATAAGGTGTCAAAGAAAATAAACAAACGATTAAAAAATTTGGTTTATAAATAAATTATTTTGAACAAAAATATTAAATTAAAAAAAACTTTTACAATTCGGAACAATATTTTATTTTGTTATGTTATGTTTGTTTTTTCTGTTAGCATTTTTAGTGAAAAAATCATAAGGTGTCAAAGAAAATAAACAAACGATTACAAAATTTGGTTTATAAATATATTATTTTCAACAAAAATATTAAATTAAAACAAATATTTACATTTATTTTTAGTGAAAAGAACACTAGTTGTCAAAGAAAATAAACAAACAATAAAAAATTTGGTTTATAAATCAATTGTTTTGAAAAAAAAATTAAATTGAAAAACATTTTTACAATTTGGAACAATATTTTGTTATGTTATGTTACGCTTGTTTTTTCTGTCTAAAATTTGTATTTTTGGAACAGAATTAACAATCTTAAAACATTAGGTGTCAAAGAAAATAAACAAAGATAAAAAATATGTTTTATAAATATATTATTTTGCACAAAAATATTAAACTAAAACAAATATTTACAATTCGGAACAATATTTTGTTATGTTATGTTTGTTTTTTCTTTTGGCATTTTTAGTGAAAAAATCATGGTGTTAAAGAAAATAAACAAAGGATAAAAAAATTGGTTTATAAATCAATTATTTTGAAAAAAATAATAAATATAAAAAAACGTTTACAATTCGGAACAATATTTTGTTATGTTATGTTACGCTTGTTTTTTCTGTCTAAAATTTGTATTTTTGGAACAGAATTAACAATCTTAAAACATTAGGTGTCAAAGAAAATAAACATCGATAAAAAATAGGGTTTATAAATATATCATTTTGCACAAAAATATTAAATTAAAACAAATATTTACAGTTCGGAACAATATTTTTAATGTTATGTTATGTTTGTTTTATCTGTTAGTATTTTTAGTGAAAAAATCATTATCTGTCAAAGAAAATAAACAACGATATAAAATTTGGTTTATCAATATATTATTTTGCACAAAAATATTAAATTAAAAAAAATATTTACAGTTCGGAACAATATTTTTAATGTTATGTTATGTTTGTTTTTTCTGTTGGCATTTTTAGTAAAAAATCATAAGCTGTCAAAGAAAATAAACAACGATAAAAAATTTGGTTTATAAATATATTTTTTTATTATCTTAAAACATTTCTTTAAAGCCACTGTCCGGTTAAGAATTAACCTGTTTTGGTTCAAATATTTTGCTAAAAATTTGTCTTTTCAGCTACTTGTCTAAAAGATGAACTACTCTGTTAAAAACTCACTTTTTTTTAAGATTCACATTTTCACGTGAAAATTAAAATGTTTTTTGAAAATTCTTTTTTTTTTTAGTTGAAACATAATTTTCTAACTAAAAAGTTAACTATTCCATTTCTGGTTAAACATTTTTAAAAATTAAAAATGCAAATATCTGATTGAAAATTCATGTATTTTGTTTAAAAAAAAAAACTTCTTTCGTAGCAAATAAACTCTCTTGTTTGGAAATTAAACTATTTCATTATATTTGTGTGGTTAAGTTTAACATCTTTTGATTGAAAGTTGAAGTACTTTTTACATTTGTTTGGTTCGAAAATAAACTTGTTTGATAGAAATTCAACTGTTTGCTAAATATTCGTTTTTTAAATCCAAATTTATTTTTTTGATAATAATTTATTTATTTGGTAGAAAAATTCTGAATTTCATTGACTAATCAACAATTTCATTAAAAATGTATGAATTTTTATGTTTAAAGTCCATCCTTTTTGGTAAAAAGATTAATATTCTTGGGTAAATATTCAACTATTTGGTTAAAAATTTATGTATTTATTTTATAATTCGCCTTTTTTAGTCAAAAATTAATATTTTCAGTTCAAAATTCATCTTTTTGGCTTGACAAGGGTTCATTTTGGATTTTTTTCTTTATAGACTAAAAAATATTTTCAAATTGAAAATATAATTCTTGTTAAAAATTATCTTTTTTATTTGAAAATTCATCCCTTTGTAGAAGTTTTCTCTTTTTTCTTTGAAAATTTAACTACTTGGTTGAAAGTTGAACGACTTTGATAAAAATTAATTTTTTGTGTGAAGATTCATCATTTTAAATATCATGCTTCATCAGTGCAGCAGGAATATTATATTTTTTTCATTTTTAATTATTTTTTATAATAGATAAATACTAAAAAAATACCAATTTAGTATTTAAATTATTTTAAAATTTGTGTAAGAGAAAGAAATATTACAGTTTTTTGGTTATCTATAGAAGTTAAATTGTAACAGTATTTTCCATGAAAAAGTGTGTATTATGTAAATAGTGTCGATTGCTGGTCCATTATTTTTGGACAAACGAGAAGACATGCCTTGACCCTGATTTGAACCAGGAACGTCCTGTGAAACTGAGGCAGATTATTGCTCGTTACTCTCAAAATAATAGACAAAATAAAATAAAAACATTGTTTAAATTTACATTCTGATTCAGAAGGTAAAAACATGCAAACCCGCTTTACTATACGATATAGGAAAAACAAAAAAATGATCTGTCAGAGCCAGGGTGGCGTAACTGTTATCGCTCTACTCATGTGCAGTGGCGTTTCTGGTTCAAATCCCGGCCAAGGCAGATTTTTTCTCCTTTATTCAAAAATAATAGAACAGTAATAGACACTATATATTAATTATGATTAAAAAATCATTCATTTTTATTAATATTTTTTGTCGCTTGTTCTCGTCAGGTTGACGATATCGAGGTAAAACTCGATCAGCTAATAGAGCTCTACATGGAGGATCGAAAACGACTTTTGGCCCTACCAATACCGGAACCTGACCACCAACAAATGAACCCAACCGTCAATGTGCAGAGCACATCATCCATGTCGACTGCATCTCCTAATCAGGCAGTTCTCAAGCCGATTTTAGTAGATAAACAATTATCCGAGCCCAGTTCACCGACCAACGGAACTTTTAGAGAAGCCGGCTGTCGAAAACCGAGACAAATTTATCGGGGTCACTCAGATCTTGGAATTCGAGTGAAAAAACGAGTCACTTTAAGGTTCGTATATTTTGTAAAACTGACACAACTTCCAGAAACTGTGAAGTTATCTCATGAGCGCAGCTCGGCTCTCAAATTTCGAGAACCCTGTTAAGAACAGCGGAAAGCGTGCGCGCGCACGCTGCGCCGAACAGACCCGTTGCTTCGTTATCCCCACTCTATCTAATCAGCGGTTCCTCGCATGTGGGAGCCAAGCTACGCTCGTCAGCTAACTTCACAATAGCTCTAATCAGATCCCTTATTAAAGATTTTTTTATCATTTTTTCGCGATTCTAAAAAATTCATTATAGAACAAAAATTATAAGAAAATCATTATACAGGGTGGGTCATTTTAATCTATCCACTCCAAAATCTTCGAAAAATAAGCGGTATACGAAAAAAATGGTTTAGACAAAACCTGCTCAGGAAAATGGGGGCCATCTTTCTGCAAAATCTGTTTTGACCTTCAGATACATTTTTAAGGTTATTTAAAGGTCACATCGATTTTTTTAAATGGGAACCCCTATTCTTGACATTAGAAGAGATCTTACTTCCGAAATGATGGTTAGAGTTAATTTTCACGATGTAAAATAAAGGTTAAATCAAGGTCAAATTTAAAAAATCATGCAAAACATGATTTTTTTGTTTTATCTTTTTAACACGTTTGGGCAAAACAAAGCTGGTGTGAATTTGGGACCAACGACCAACTTGGAAGGTCATTCGAAGGTCAACGTCTTGGTTTTGTTCAACTAATAGACATGCTGCGTCCACGTCGTTGTTTCTGGGTAACTCTAAACGTAAGCATTTTTACTTAAAAAATTATCTTGGGTTAGTGGTTTATGGTTTATGTGTGTGGGGTTTACGAGTGTGAAATTTGTTGGTTTGGTTTTTTTGTTCGTTGGTCCCAAATTCTCCCCAGCTTTGTGTTACCAAAACTTTTTAAAAAAATAAAACAAAAAATCTTGTACTGCATGATTCTTCAAATTTGACCTCGATTTAACCTTTATCTTACCTCGAGAAAATTGACTCTAACTATCATTTCGGACGTAAAATTTCCAGCTCTTTCAGAATCTAATGTCGAAAATGGGGTTCCCATTCAAAAAATCAATGTCACCTTCAATTAACCTTGAAAATTAATCTCAAGGTCAAAACCGATTTTGCAGAAAGATGGCTCCCATTGCCTTGAGTAACTTTTGTCTGAACAATTCTTTGTATACCGCTTATTTCCGGATATTTTTGGGTCGATTGAATAAAATGACCCACCCTGTATATAAATTAAAAATTTTCAAATATTGAAAGAATTGATGTCTAAAATAGAGAAAGTACAAACGCATAATTTATTAATTGAAATTAGGATTTTTACAAACTTTAAGAAATTTCAAAGAAGTCCAGAGATTTTCGTAAATTTTAGGCGATTTTATCAAATTCCATAAGAAGTGTACGAGATTTTAAAGATTTTCGAACATATCAGGAGGTTTTAAGGAATTTCAAATGATTTCAAAAACATTTGAGGGACTTCCTTAGATTTCAAGGCTTTTGAAAAACTTGCAGAGGTTTTTCAGATATTTCAAAAAATCTAAACAGATTTCATCGATTTTTAAGAGATTTAAAATTATTTGTACGGGTTTCAAAGAATTTTGAACAATTTCAACTGACTTTAAAAGATTTTGACTTTTTTCAAATATATCAAAGGATTTCAAAAAATTTTGTAAAATTTTAAAATACATCAATGGATTTATATTGAACTTCGGAAAATAAATTAAATTTTAAGTAAAACATTTCAAGGGATTTTAAGGTATTTCATGGAATTTAGAAAGATTTATGGACTTCAATGAATCTCTAATAATTTCAATGGATTTAAAAAAATTCTTGGGATTCACACGATTTTTTTTAAGAGAACTGTAATAATCAAAATCAAAACTGTTTTTACGTTGTCGCAATGAGTTTAATAATATTAAATTTTTTAAGTTTAAAAAGTGTCCATATTGGTAACCAAATTATGGTAAGGCCAATCCTGTTCTCAATCATCCATTATGACTGATTCAAATTTAGAGTACAGATTTATGGTATATACTAGTTATATATTTTTGGTATTTTTACTTTTTTCGTTCAATGAATATTTTTCATTAATATGACAAAAATAAATTTTCAGATTTTTCTTTATCAAATGCATAAATTATTATTTATTTATTATTCAATATTATTTATAAACTTGAAAAATATGAATTAATTTAACAGATTAAAACCACAAAAAATGCTTCTTGTCTTCACTATTGTTTGTTTCTGTAAATTTAGAACAAACTAATGCAAGAAAAGTTATACAATATTTTTATTTTACTTTAAAAGCACAATAATATGTACAATAGATTTCAAAAAGATTTTACAAGCATTTTAAATATTTGAAAAAAATATAAAGATTATAAGAGAATACGAGAATTTCTAAGCTTCAAATGTTTTTAGAAGATTTCAAAAGACTTCACAAAGATTTCAAATATTCCACTAATTTCAAACGAATACTAAAGGTTTCAGAAAAAATTAAAAAAAATTCGAAGAATTCATAAGGATTCCAAGAGATTTCAAGAATTTTAAAGATTAAAAAAGAGCACAGTACATCAGATTTTTAATATTTTAGAGGATTTCATAGATTCTAAAAGATTGATAAATTGTGTAGGATATTTTAAAAGATTTTACTAATATTTCAAATTATTCCAGTAGTTCTAAACGCAAGCAAAAGATATTAGAAATATTTCACAAATATGTCCAAAATTCATAAGTATTTCAAAAGATTTCAAGAATTTCAAAGATTTCAAGATATTTCGTAGATTTGAAAATATTTCAAAATTTTACAAATTTATAAAGATTTCATAACGATTTCAACTATTTCAGTCACTTCAAATGTATACAAAAGATTTCAGCAAGAGTTTACAAATATTTCACAGAATTCATAAGGATTGAAAAGATTTCAAGATTTTAAAAAATTTCAAAAAGAGTACAGTGCACCAGATTTCAAAGACTTCACAAAGATTTCAAAGGCTCCAGTGATTTTAAACGACTAAAAAAAGATTTCAGAAAGTTTTCATAAATATTTCAAAGAATTAATACAGATTTCAAAATATTTTAAGAATTTCACAGATTTGACAATTATTTCAAATATTTCATTGATTTCATAAGGATTGCAAAAGATTTCAATAATTTCAAAGATCTAAAAAAGAGCTAAAAAGAGTTTAGTACGCCAGATCTCAAAAATTTCAAAAATATTTTAATGAATTCATAATCGTTTCAAAGGTTTCAAAAATTTCATATATTTCAAAAAGAGTGTAATATACCATACTTAAAATTTTCAAACAAATTTAAAGATCTAAAAAAAAGTTTAGTACGCCAGATTTCAAAAATTTCAAAAATATTTTAAAGAATTCATAAGGATTTTAAAGGTCTCAAAAATTTCATATATTTTAAAAAGAGTGCAGTATACCATATTTAAAATTTTCAAACAAATTTAAAGATCTAAAAAAGAGTTTAGTACGCCAGATCTCAAAAATTTCAAAAATATTTTAAAGAATTCACAACGGTTTCAAAGGTTTCAAAAATTTCATATATTTCAAAAAGAGTACAGTATACCATATTTAAAAATTCCAAAAAATTATAAAGATTTTAAGCGATTTTAAAAGGTTTCAACAAAATTCAGGATATTTAAAAAGATTTAAATGATTTCAAATGAACACAAAGGATTTTAGAAAGAAAAAATAAAGAAATATTTTGCAAATATTTTAAGGATTTCATAAAGGTTTCAACATATTTCAAAAAATTTCAAAGATTTAAAACATTTAACAAGGATTTTGAAAAATTCTAAACGAATCTAGAAAGATTGCATAGAAATTTTGATATTTCACAAAGATTTTAAATACTTGAAAACATTTCTCAGAATTCGCAGAGGTTTCAAAAGATTTTAAAATATTCTCAAAGATTTCAAAAAGACGACTTATATTCACAAAAAATTAAGGATTTGTATATTACTGCTTCCGTTTCCTTTAGTATGATTGTCGAATGAAAAATGAATCATTTTTTTAAATGTATCACAAACGGTTCTTTTATTATTTGATGTAAAAAAAGGAGACGTGAAAAAACTTGATTTCTGGAGCTATAAAACCTGGAAAGGACCTTAAATTTTGTATCTAAGATTCGCTGGATACCGTGAGATTGTTTCAAAAAATCTTTTTTTTTATGATTATTAACCCTTGCTTAACACACTGGAGTGCAAATCACCCAAGACCCAATGGTAAAATTTGTCAATTTTGTATTTTCATTGGACATTTCAATTTCTTCAGTACTTTTCATTTTACTTTTTGGTCATATAACCTATATAACTTAAGAGCCTCGGTGGCTCAGTGGTTAGACGCTCGGACTTCACCTCAGAGGTCCGGGGTTCGATCCCTGAGCCGG
>JAAAKG020142762.1:255-11532 GCA_010014905.2 Druon quercuslanigerum
TTTAATTCTTAAATACCCAAAGCCCTTAAATTGTGCCCGAAAAATGCCCCAAAAACTGCAAAATAGCAGTTTTCTATTAAATTCATGCTAAAGACGATATTTTATAAAATCGTTTTAACATGATTTATTTTAAATCGATAATTGACGAGCTTTAAAGTATATTTTTAATAACTTTGAATTGTTCAAACAATTATTATTTGTTTAAACCATTTTCCCCCCTAAAGTCACTCAAATGTAAATATCAATTCCATTTTGAAAGAAATTAAACATTTTATAACTCAAAGGTAAATTATTTAATGTAAATTACTTTTTAATTTATCTATATTGTTGAAAATTTGTTGTTTTTCAAATGCATTTTCTTAACTAAAAACTTGAGGTTTCTTAATTGAAATTTTTCATTAAAAAATGAATTTTCAACAACAACAAAAATTATTTTTAACAAAATAGATAAATTTTCAAAAAAAGATCAAAGTGTTCTTCTTTTTTAATCTTTAAATTTCTATTCAAAAAGACGAGTGCTCAACAAAAAAGTTAAATTTTCGGCTAAAAAAGAGGACTTTTTCCAAATAGTTGATTGCTCAACAAAAAATTAAAATTTAAACCAAATTGTCAAATATTTAACCCAAAAAATGTCTTTTTCCCAAAAACAGTTGCAGTTTTAATATAATAAATAAATGTTCTACCAAATAGATAAATTATGTCTAAAAATACAAATAATTACCAAAAAAGTTGAATTTTCAAGAAAATATTAAAAGTTTCAACAAAATATTTGAATTATTAATCAAACGAGATTTATTTTGAACACAAAGTATAATGGTATACTTTTTATTGTTTAAACATGAATTTGATAGAGAACTGCTTTTTTGAAATTTTTTGGTCATTTTTCGGAAACAATTTAAGGGGTTTGAGTGTATCAAAATTAAAATTTTTGAATCTATTTTATGGAATAGTTTCCATTCAATAGCTTTTAATTCTTAAATACCCAAAGCCCTTAAATTGTGCCCGAAAAATGCCCCAAAAACTGCAAAATAGCAGTTTTCTATCAAATTCATGCTAAAGACGATATTTTATAAAATTATTTTAACATGATTTATTTTTGATCGATAATTGACGTTGTTTTAAAATATATTTTTAATAACTTTGAATTGTTCAAACAATGATTATTTGTTTAAACTATTTTCGCCCTAAGGTCACTCAAATTTAAATATCATTTCCATTTTGAAAAAAATTTAAAATTTTAGAACTCAAAGGTAAATTATTGGATGTAAATTAGTTTTTAATTTGTCTATTTTGTTGAACTAACTAACTAAAAACTTGACTTTTCTAAATTGAAATTTTTAATTAAATAATGATTTTCAAGAACAACAAAAATTATTATCAACAAAACAAATTAATTTTCAAAAAAAGATCTAAAAATTTTCGGCTAAAAAAGAGAACTTTTTTCCAAATAGTTGATTGTTCAACAAAAAATTAAATTTTAAATCAAATTGTCGAATTTTTAACCAAAGAAAAAGACATTTTCCCACAAAACAGTTACATTTTCAATAGAATAAATAAATTTTTTACCAAATAGTTCAATTATGTCTAAAAAGACAAACAATTACCAAAAAAGTTAAATTTTCAAGAAAATATTAAAATTTTCAACAAAATGTTTGAATTCTTAACTAAACGAAATTTATTTTGAACACAAAATATAATGGTATACTTTTTTTTTAAACATGAATTTAATAGAAAACTGTTTTTTTGTAATTTTTTGGTCATTTTTCAGGAACAATTTAAGGCGTTTTGAGTGTATCAAAATTAAAATTTTGGAATCTATTTCATGAAGTAGTTTCCATATAATAGCTTTTAATTTTTAAACATCCAAAGCCCTTAAATTGTGCCCAGAAAATGCCCCAAAAACTGCAAAATAGCAGCTTTCTATCAAATTCATGCTAAAGATGATATTTTATAAAATTGTTTCAACATGATTTATTTTTAATGAATAATTGACGAGTTTTAAAGTAGATTTTTAATAACTTTAAATTGTTTAAACAATTATTAATTGTTTTAAAAAAATTTTCGCCTAAAGTCGTAAAAAGTTATTCTTTTATGGAAATAATGATGCAATTAAAGAATGTTGAAAACAATATATTTTCGAAGGATGTTTTGTAATAACTTAAACAATTTTTATTTGTTTAAACAATGTTTACCCCTTATAAAGCGTCAAAAAAAATTTTGTTCACAGAATATTTAGCAATTTTTTTTAATAATTTTAATTTTTTTGGTTTAAACATGAATTTGATAAAAAACGACTATTTTAAAGTTTTTTGGGCATTTTTCGGGCACAATTTAAGGGGCTTTATTGTGTCAAAATTAAAATTTTGGGAACTATTCCATGGAATAGTTTCTATCCAATAGTTTTTAATTTTTGCACAAGCAAAGCCCTCAATTGACGAGTTTTAAAGTATATTTTTTTAATAATTTTGGATTGTTCAGACAATTATTATTTGTTTAAACAATTTTTTACCTTTAGTCGTAAAAAGTTATAATTTTTTGAAAATAATGATTCAACTAAAAAATGCTGAAAACAATATATTTTCGAAGGATGTTTTGTAATAACTTAAACAATTTTCATTTGCTTTAACAAGTTTTTCCCCTTGTAAAGTGTAAAAAAAAAAATTTCACAGAATATTTAGCAATTTTTAAATAATTTTAAGTTTTTTGATTTATACATGAATTTAATAGAAAATGGCTATTTAGAAGTTTATTGAGCATTTTTCGGGCACAATTTAAAGGGTTTGCGTGTGTCAAAATTAATATTTTGGAACCTATTTCATGGAATAGTTTCCATCTAATAGCTTTTAATTTTGACACACCCAAAGCCCTTAAATTTTGCCCGGAAAATGCCCCAAAAACTGCAAAATAGCAGCTTTCTATCAAATTCATGCTAAAGACGGTATTTTATCAAATTGTTTCAATACGATTTACTTTTAATCGACAAATGACGAGTTTTAAAGTATATTTTTAATAACTTTAAATTTTTCAAACAATTATTATTTGTTTAAACCATTTTCCCCCTTAAAGTCACTCAAATGTAAATATCAATTCCATTTTAAAAGAGATTAAACATTTTAGAACGCACAGGTAAATTATTTATTGTATATTAGTTTTCAATTGATCTATTTTGTTAAAAATTTGTTGTTTTTCAACTTCATTTTCTTAGCTAAAAACATGACTTTTCTAAATTGAAATTTTTAATTAAATAATGAATTTCAACAACAACAAAAATTATTTTCAACAAAAAAGTTAAATTTTCGTCTAAAAAAGAGATATAATAAATAAATTTTTTACCAAATAGGTAACTAATAGATAAATGTTGAGTGAAGAAAATTAATTTAAAAAAAAGAATTTTCAGCATAATAGATAAACTCTTAATAGTAAAATTTTCAACAAAGTAATTAAATTTTACAACAAATAGATGCATTTTTTTAAAATGAATTATAAACAAAAATTGTAAAATTTTCAATGAAAGAGAATTCACTTTCACAAAAAAAACGAGTTCCCTTTATTTAAATCTGCTGTTCAATTATTATTTACTTAAAACTTTGCCAAATAGGTACTTTTTTGCCGAATTTAAATAAATAATTTTTAACATAAATCTTAGAAGATTAATATTTTTTAGTATCTTAATAAATAAAACTTCCGCCTGGAAGACGCTGAAAAACAATTCCAAAAATAAAATTCATAAACAAATCGAATTGCAGTTGCTCCGCCTCGAGAATTTCCCAGAATTTCTTCCTAAAACAGATTTTACGACACAGCCATAAAGTCTAACCACGAATGCCAGTTTTTTTTAAATCTTCCCCCATTGCAACTCTACTGTAAATATTTATCTGTTTTGAAAATTGGAGACAAAAAAACTGAAATCTTGTGAATAAAATCTTTACTGCCAGCTCCATAAAGCGTAAAGCGATTATGACAAGCAGGACAAGAGCGTCTCATTACGCCCCATAAACTCGACTCATTCCGCCCCAAATCACAATTTTCCCTAAAACTTCAATATAACCTCTTTTTCTTAATTAAATTATTCGTAAATCACAGTTTGACAAATAAATACACGTAGTGTTCTAAAGAGTTTAAGTGCTCGGACAAATTATCTTTATTGTCTTTATTAATTATAATTACATTATTTAAATTTCCCGGGAAAATGTATCGATTTAAATTGAAAAAGGGCGCCAAATTTGAATAATAAAATAAGGCAAAATAATGGAAAACATATTATTCACATTAAGCAGTGCCTTTTTCAAGATTTCTACAATATTCCAATTTCTCAATTTTTCTAGGTAAATCTTCAACCAGAAAGATAAATTTTTTACTAAAAATAAAATATATTCAAATTTTCAATCAGCAAAGTAAATTTTCAACCAAAAAACAAAACGAATTTTTGAACAAAATAGTTCAATTTTCATGAAGAGAAATTAATTTTTACCAAAAAGATAAAACAGATCAATTTTCAACTAAAAATAGAACAATTAAATTTTTATTAAAAAATTTAATTTTCAATAAAATTTCAAATTAGTTAAAAAATTAATGTTTAACTAAAAAGAAACGAATTTGAAGCCAAATAAATTAATTTTTTATCACAGTGATGAATTTTTTATCAAATAGTCGAATTTTCAACACAAAATATGAATTTTCTATAAAAAAAAACGAATTTCTGACTAAATATTTTCTTTTCCAAACAAAGAAACGAATTCTATACAAAAAATATATTTTTTAAATTTTGTACAAAACAGAAAATTTTATTGAAAAAAATTACATTTATATCTGAAAAGGTAAATCAATTTTTTACCCAATATATGAATTTTCAACTAAAAAGATAAATTTCCACCAAAAATAAAATACAATTAAATTTTCAACCAAAAAGAAAACGAATTTTTAACAAAATAGTTAAATTTTCATGAACAGAAATTAATTTTTGCCAAAAAGATGAAACATAGTATAATCTTCAAATAAGATTTAACTTCTATAAAAAGGTTTAATTTTCAACAAAAATGGAAGTTGCATTTTTAGTTTAAAAAATTATATCTTCATAATAAAAAAACTAAAAAAACTAAAAAAACTAAAAAAACTAAAAACTAAAAAACTAAAAATAAATAAATTTTCAACAAAAAAAAATTATTTTTTTAAATTTAAAAATAGAAGAATTGAATTTTCAATATAAACAATCAATTTTTACCCAAAAAAATAAATTCTTATCAAAATAATTCAATTTTAAACCCTAAAGGTGAGTTTTCTACGAAAAAAAACAGTTTCAATAAAATATATAAATTTTCAACTAAAAATATAAATTTACAAACCAAACCAAGAATAGTTCAATTCGCAGTTAGAAAAGTAAATTTTAAACAAAAAGAAAAAACAAGGTTTTAGCGAAATTAATTAGTTTTGAACGAAAAATATAAATTTTCAAGCAAAAATGTATTCAGCTAAAAAATAATTTTCAACTAAAAAAAAACAATTTTTAGCAAAAAAAAGTTAATTTTTTATCACAGTAATGAATTTTTGTCCAAATAGTGGAATTTTCAACACAAAAGTTGAATTTTGTATTTAAGAAAAAACGAATTTCTAACTAAATATTTTTTTCTAACCAAAGAAACGAATTCTTAACAAAAAATATAATTTTAAAATTTTGTACAAAACAAAAAATTTTATAGAAAAAAAATTTCATTCATATCGAAAAAGGTCAATTTTCCACAAAAAATGGAATAGTTAAAGTGAATTTTCAACTAAAAATATAAATTTTTCACCAAAAATAAAACGAATTTTTAACAAAATAGTTAAATTTTCAAGAACAAAAATTAATTTCACCAAAAAGATAAAACAGATAAATTTTCAATTAAAATTCGAATAATTAAATTTTCTGTAAAAAACTTAATTTTCAATAAAATCAAAGTAAATTTTTAACGAAATAGTATAATTTTCTACCAAGATTTAGATTCTATGAAAAGGTTCAATTTTCAACAAAAAATGGAAGTTACATTTTTAGTTTAAAAAATTAAATCTAAATAATAATAAAGTAATTTTTAATCAAAAAGATGAATTTTATACCAAAATAGATGAATTTCTAACAAAGTAAATGAATTTGCAAGTAATTAATTTTTTTATGTGAATTTTTTGGTAGTCACCAAAAAGCTTAAATATTCGCCCACTAATTCGAATTTCTAAGAAAATACGGGACTTTGAAACGAAATATTTGAATTTTCAATTTTATTGATAAATCTTTAGGATTGTGAAAAAAATTTCTCAATCTACGCTGGGATCTGAACCCAGGACCTGAACCAGGATCCCAGCGGAGATAGAGACTTTTTTCACAATCTTAAAGATTTATCAATATTTTAATAATATTTATTTAGACCAGTAGACAGACAAAATTAACATCTAAAATCAATAATAAATATTCCCTGGTCAAGAAACCTTACATCAATAATAATAATATACAATGTTGTAAAGAAATTTATGTGATTTATTTATTTATTTCTTAATCTTCTGAGTATATTTTTAAATCTTTAAAATCTTACAAATTATTTTGTAATGATTTAGGTTGTTTTTTAAAATGTTTTTAACTCTATTAAAACTTTCTCCTAAATTTTAAGACATTTTTTATTATTTTAAATTCTCGAAGTTTTAAAAAAATTCAAAAGTAATTTCATACTTGAAAAGATTTCAAAAAATGTAAAACTAAATGCAGAATTTTAAAATTTAAAAAAAAATGTTCGAAAAGTTATAAATAGTTTTTTATCATTAGAAATTATTTTTTAGTCAAAATTTAAAAAGATTTTAAGACGGTTAAAAAAATCTCCAAATCGGTCAAGAACGCCTGCATTTTTTTAATTTTGAAGCATTTAAAAAAAATTTTATGAATAATTGACATCATTTGAAAAGATATTAAGATAGTTTATGAGTTTAAAAAAAAAATTCAAAAATATTTTTAAAATTAAAAATGTTTCAAACTTTTAAAAACAAAAGGTAGATTTTTTAAGATTTTAAAACATTTTAAACACAATGTAGAATTTTCTGGGAAAATGTTTTATGATTTTTTATTTTCTAAAATAAATTTAAGAGAAAATTTTTAAAATACTTCAAAACAATTTTAAAGATTTCCCAAAATATCAAAAAAGAATCAGGAAAATTTTAAGTTAATTTTTCTAATTTTGCAGGACTTTTTTTTAGTTGAATAAAAAATTCAAATCATGATAACAATATTTAGAAAAAAAGTTGTGAAAAGATTTAAAAGTAATTATTTGAAAAGATTTTAAATCATTTAAAAAATTATGTAGATTTTTAATAAAAAAATGTATTTCTGGAAAAATGATATATGGTTTTTTGTTTTTATAAATTATTTTTTATTGGAAATTTAAAAAGATTTCAAAACAGTCTTTGAAAAGATACTAAAATTTACATTTTTAGAGATTTAGAAAAATAGAAGCTATTTAAGAATTTTTTACTGTTTTAAGAGAATAACAAAATTTGTTAAGATTTCTAGTGAAATATTTTATGATTTTTTATTTTTAAAATAAAATTTGAGAGAAAATTTAAAAAGATTTTTTTTGTTCAAAATTATTTGTTTTAACTCTGCTTGAAAATTTATACCTATAGTTTAAATTTATTTATTATCTGAATATTTAATTATTTAATTTTGTGTTGACAATTTAGGTGTTTTATTTGGAAATTCAACAGCTTGGTTGAAAATATTTTTTTTAGCTGCAAGCTCAACTATACCATCTTTGGTTAAAATTTGATCTTTCTTGGTTCAAAATAAAAACTATTTGATTGAAATTTGGTCATTTTTATTTTTTTAAATAAACTATTTAGTTGAAAAATATTTTTTTTTTAGAAAATTAATCTCTTTGTTAGAAAATTTATCTTTTTGGATAAAAATTTAAATATTCTAGTTGAAGATTCATCATTTTCTATAAAAATAGAATTTATCTTTTTATTCTGTAATATAAATTACTTTTTTTCAAATTCGATATAATTCAATTAAAATTTTTAGTGACCTAAAAATCCATCTCTTTTTGTAAAAATTTGGACTTTTCCGGTTGGGAATTCCAGAATTTTTTGTTTTTTGATTGAAATATCTTCCAAATTCTATATTCTGTTTTAAATATTTTTAAGTCTTGTTAAATTTTAAAATATTTTTGAATCTTTTCCAAACTCCGAAATCTTCTAAGTAGATTTTAAAACTTTTTCAATTTTTCTCAATAAAAAAATTTGCTTTAAAATCTTACAATTTACTTTGTGACTAAATTTTACTTTGAAAATAAAAAATCATTTCAAATTTTTCCAGGAATTTTAAGGCATTTTTTATTATCTTGAAACCTTTCGAAATTCTTCAAATTTTTATTTTTTCTCTGGAATCTTAAAAATTATACTTTTTTTTAAGTCTTGTCAAGTTCTAATTAGTTTTTAAACTTCTAAATATCTTTAAAAATGATTCAAAGTTTTTCGTAAAATTAAAAAAAAAAAGTTAAATAATAATTTCAATTTATTCCAGGAATTTAAACAATTTTTTTTACTCTCTTGAAAACTTTTAAAATTCTTAAAAAGGTTACAATTTTTGTTAAAATCCTCAAAATTCTACTTTAAAAAATTTATATATAAATTATTTATTAAAATTGAATCGAATTTTTTCATAAAATTACAACGAAAATTGCCTTAAAATCTTCCAGCTTGTTGTTTTTAGATTTTTTGAAATATTTTAAAATGTTTTGAAATCTTATTAAATTTTGCTTTGAAATTAAAATTTTTGGAAAACTTTAAAACCTTTTGAATTATTAATAAATTAAAAAAATAATAATATTTTTATAAAACCATTTCAAATTATTTTAGGAATTTTGAAAAAAAAACATTTTCATGTTTTAAATGATTTTAAAGTCTTTTTGCAACTTCTAAATATCTTAAAATTGATTTGAATTTTTCATAATTTTAAAGATATTAAATCTTTTAAAATGTTTTTATAAATTAATTAATTTTTCTTTGAAAATTAATATAAAAAAAATCATATTAAACTTTCTCAGGAATTAAAAATTTTTTTTAATTTTTTGAAATCTTCTCAAGATTTAAATTATTTTTGAGTCTTTTGAAAAATTCTAAATATCTTTTAAAATGATTAGAATTTGTTCGTAAAATTAAACAAAAAATGCCCTTAAATCTTCCAGATTCTTTTTGACATTTTTGGAAATCTTTTAAACCGCTCGAAATTTTAATACAATAAAAAAATAATAATATTTAAAAAAATAAGTTTAAATAATCCCAGGAATTAAAAAAATTTATTTTTACTCTCTCGAAACCTTTCAAAATTCTTAAAAAGCTTACAATTTTTGTGAAAATTCTAAAAATTCTATTAAAAAAAAAAACCTTTTTAAGGTTCAAATCACTTTTTAGTCCTTTCGAAACTTCTAAATATGTTAAAATTGATTCGAATTTTTTCATAAAATCTAAAAATTGCCGGAAAATCTTCCAGATTCTTTTTTTTTTACATTTTAGAAAGTCTTTAAAATGTTTCGAAATCTTATTAAATTTTCTCAGGAATTATAAATTTTTTTAAATGTTTGGAAATCTTGCCAAGATTGAAATTATTTTTGAGTCTCTTTGAAACTTCTAAATGTCTTAAAATTGATTCGAATTTTTTCATAAAATTTACAACGAAAACGGCCTTAAAATCTTCCAGATTATTTTTTTCATATTTTTTGAAATATTTTACAATGTTTTGAAATCTTATTAAATTTCGCTTTAAAATTACAATTTTTGGAAATCTTTTAAACCTTTTGAAATATTAATAAATTTAAAAAATAATAAAATTTTTAAAAAATCCTTTCAAATTATTTCAGGAATTTAAAAAAATTTTTTTTACTCTCTCGAAACCTTTCAAAATTCTTAAAAAGTTTACAATTTTTGTTGAAATCCTAAAAATTCTTCTTTTAAAAAAAAACCTCTTCAAGCTTTAAATGACTTTTTAGTCCTTTTTCAACCTCTAAATATCTTAAAATTAATTTGATTTTTTTCATCAAATTCACAACGAAAATTGCCTTAAAATCTTCCAGATTTTTTTTTTACATTTTAGAAAATCTTTAAAAAATTTTTGAAATCTTATTAAATTTTCTCAGGAATTTTAAGAATATTTTTTTCGATCCTTCCAAAATTCTGAAAAAGCTTCTATTTTTGTATATATCTTTAAATTATAATTTTTTTTTAATTTTTGGAAATCTTGTCAAGATTTAAATTCTTTGTAAATCATTTTGAAACTTCTAAATATCTTTTAAAGGCATTCGAATTTCTTCGTAAATTAAAAAAAATGTCTTAAAATCTTCCAGATTCTTTTTTTTCGGAAAAGGCTTACAATTTTTGTTGAAATCCTAAACATTCTGCTTGAAAAAAAATCTTTTTCAAGTTTTAAATGAATTTGTAGTCCTTTTGCAACTTCTATATATCTTTAATTTGATTCGATTTTTTTCATAAAATTTAAAACGAAAATTGCCTTAAAATCTTCCAGATTATTTTTTTTTTTCATATTTTTTGAAATATTTAAAAATGTTTTGAAATCTTATTAAATTTTACTTTAAAATTAAAATTTTTGGAAATCTTTTAAACCTTTTGAAATCTTAATAAATGAAAAAATATTTTTTAAAAAATCATTTCAAATTATCCCAGGAATTTAAATAATTTTTTTCACTCTCTTAAAGACTTTCAGAATTCTTTAAAATCTTACTATTTTTGTTGAAATCCTAAAAATTCTACTTTAAAAAAAAAACCTTTTCATATTTTACATGATTTTTAAGTCTTCTTGCAACTTTTAAATATCTTAAAATTTATTCGAATTTTTTTAATAAAATTTACGACGAAAATTGCCTTAAAATCTTCCAGATTATTTTTTTTTACAATTACTGAAATATTTTAAAATGTTTTGAAATCTTATTAAATTTTGCTTTGAAATTTAATATAGAAAAAAATCATATTAAATTTTCTGAGGAATTATAAATTTTTTTTTAATTTTTGGAAATTTTGTCAAGATTTAAATTATTTTTGAGTCTTTTTGAAACTTCTAAATATCTTTTAAAATAATTCGAATTTCTTCATAAAATTCAATAAAAGATTGCCCTAAAAAGACTTCCGTTTCCGGTATGAAAGTGTAAAGTAGCGGGAATTGTGTTTGCTTAGAGTTTCGATAATTGTGGTGAAATTTGAGGTGAATGAATTGGAGGAGTGTACAGAAGGGTTTGGTTGAAAGAGTTTGTT
>JAAAKG020142763.1:0-11532 GCA_010014905.2 Druon quercuslanigerum
AATAAATTTTCATTAATGAAGAAACTGAGAAAATTAAATAAATAACTCAAAAACCAATAATTAAACGAAAATTGAAAAATCAAGTGCTTTAAAAACTGTAAAACCTAAAAAAAAGAAATAACTAAAAAATTAAAACTTATTGAAAAATTTCTGATTTTCCTGTTCTTTATAATTATATAAATAAGAAAGTATTGTTGAGAAGTATTATCATCAGAAAAATTTAAAAAATCGTCTCAAAATTTTTTTTTAATTATTGAAAACCAAGTTAAAAAAAAAATGGAAAAAATACCACAATTTTTGATATGCCATTTTAAAGAATAAAATTAATAAAAAAGGGTTTCAAATATTTAATTATCGACAAATTATGCTTGGTAATGTATTTATTAAATTTTACATAATTTAATATTTTTAATGTTTTTTGCCATTAATTTTGATTTTTAAATTCAAGACTCAAAATTCAGGAATTTTCCACATTAATGTTTAAAAGGTATTAAAAAAATTGTATGCAGATATTTTTTTTTATTTTTCAATTAAAAGCATTTTTTTAAATCTTTAGTTTTTACGGTAAACGATTTTTCAAAACCATAGATATTTGTCATTACCATACAGTAAATCACTGGAATTTCATTTTTTTTAATAAACAATTTCTTTAGCATTTTCTTAAATCTGTCGTTGTTTGTATAATAAAAAACAATTTAAGAAATAATTTTCTTTTTGTAAAAAATGTTGGACCTGCATAAAACTTTTTTTCTTGAGAATTTTGTTTTTTCTAAAAATTTAATTTTTAAACTTTTCTCGCAAACTATGCAAAATATCATCAAAAAGAAAATTGTTTCCTTATTCAAAATTAAAATACTCATAACTTCGCATAAAATCTTTTTTTAATTTGGAAAAATACGTGTTGCCTAATTTTCCCTAAAAACCGACACATTTGGACGCATTAATTTGATTCCAAAAGACTAAGGGCATTGGAATCAGACACTAATCTCAAAATTGAATTGCCTCATTTTACTCCCTAAATGCTAAAATAACCATTTTTTATTTTGAATCAAGTTTGCATTCAAAAAGGAAAATGATTTCACTTTAATACTTTTGCTGTCAACCCATTTTTTAAATTCTATGTCCCTAGCGGACCGTGTGACCTTGAACTGGCCGTACCGTTCACTGAGTACGCTAGGATGTATTTTCATCCTTTTTACGTCGGATTGCCCTACACAGCTTTTAATTTTTAATTATTATGATATAAATAAATATTAATACGTAAATATAAATATGTAAAAAGATAAAGAGTGTTTACTTTATTTGAAACTGTGAATAAATGTGAAAAAGGATAAAAATATGTCCTAGCGGACCCAGTGAACAGGAGGTCCCTTTACGGTCACGCGATTGCGTAACCGCTCGTCCTCGCGGTCCGCTAGGGTCGTCAGGGAATTAACATGAATCGTATTTTTGTACATAAAAATATTGCAATTGACCAATTTTTCTCTCCGAATACAAACGATGTCACATAAGACTTCGTAATTTAAGATTGTATACGATGCCATTTGCGATTTGTAGAAATTAGGTAACTGAGCCACCGCGCCGCGCCGGGTGCAAGAACCAGTCCGACGCTCGAACATTCTTAAAGGAAGTGTCCAAGCGCATCACAAAGAGAAAAATTTCAAAATCGAAAAATAATTTTTTTGAAAATGTAGATTTGTAGAGAATAAGAAAATAAAAGTTTTTTCTATTAGAATTTTTTTTTGTCAAACGTTTATTTTTAATAATAAAAGCAAAATATCCTCGGAAAATCCTTTTACGCATGTTCAAACGTCGGGCTGGTTCTTGCATCCGGAGCACAGCTTAAACAAAAATTTATTTTTTTTGACAAAATTCTGTCTACAACCCAATTTTCAACGGATTTTGGCGAGTTTTTTTAATTCCCGTAAGGCTTTCGGGTATATCGAGTTGGTGCGAGAATTTCGATTTGACTAAACCAAATTTTTTTATTTAACAACAATATAAACAAAAGATATCAATATTTTTATCAAAACTTTTCAGAACTAAACGTTTGACAAAAAAAATTCTAATAGGAAAAACTTTCATTTACTTATTCTCTAGAGTTCTACATTTTCAAAAAATTTATTTTTCGATTTTGAACATTTTCTTTTTTTGAGACGCTCGGACAATCCTTTTGCGCATGCTCAAGCGTCAGGCTGGTTCTTACACCCGGAGCACAGCTTAAACAAAAGTTTTTTTTTTGGACAAAATTCTGTCTACAACCCAATTTTAAATTGATTTTGACGAGTTTTTTATTAAGTTCCTTTAAGGCTTTCGGGTATATCGAGTCGGTGCGAGAATTTCGATTTAGCTAAACAAAAATTTTCTATTCAACAATATAAACAAAAAATAAACCATATTTTTATCCTAACTTTCTAGGTGTACCTTTTTTGTAAGATCTGTGAATTTTTTAAAGAAGAGCCTCAGTAAGTTTAGTTACTTTTTAGCAATAGTTTTCAGAAGGTTAGAGTGAGAAAAAAATTGTTTATCGTGTTTTAAACAAATTAATGAACAAAAGCATTTTTTGTGATTCGCAATGATAAGTTGTTTGAAATTCACAGTTTTTATATAGAATATGAGGGGACTGTATGCCTAATTATGATTATTAAAAAAAATATACTACTTGGCAGCATTATTTAAACAATTTTTATAAACAAATACACAGTTTTCATATGTCACGATGAATATGCTCAATTTTTTTGCAGAATCGATCAAAAATGTCTTTCCAATGACTCCTTGTTGTCATTTTTCAAAATTAACAGCAACTGGTAATTATTTAAACAATACTTATAAACAGATTCACATTTGTAACATTATTCTACGAACAGGCTCAATTTTTTCGGAAACCACTAAAAATGTATCGTTAGTGACTCCTAGGTGTAATTTTGTTTAAATTTATAAAAAATAATCATTTTTTAAACAATTAAAAAAAATTCACATTTTCCAATAAAAAATATTGGTTTAGTCAAATCGAAATTCTCGCACCAACTCGATATACCCGAAAGCCTTACGGTGATTTAAAAAAAGTTACAAATCCATTAAAAATTGGGTTGTAAACAGACTTTTGTGCACAAAAAGTGCTTTCGGCTACACTGTAGCCATTTTTATAAACAAAATATTTGTTGAAAATTTTCTTTCTATAATTTTCAATAATTTTAAGGTTTTTCAAAGTTATATTGCAAGAAATTTGAACTGAAACAATATTTAAATAAAAAAGATATCTCTCAAGACTATTCTTGTTAATAATATAAACAAATTCATTAAACAAATGCATTATTTAGGCATTTGCGGTCAGCAAAATTCCTTTTTTTCGATGACAATTTTCTCATATTAGCAACCTCATGATAATTTCAGAAAAATTCATAATTTGTTGATAAATTTTAATATTTTTTAAACAAATTTAATTTAAAAATGCATTAACTGGGCATTTGTCCTATTAATTACAGAAAAAAGTTTTTTTTTTTCATTCAGTACTTACAGCTGGCCAACACAAGAGGGTTTAAATAAAACCAATGATTGAACCATACATTTAATAATTATTATAAATAAATAAATTTGTTTTTAAATAAATGGATCAAATAGTGATGGATGTTGCAAAAATTATCATGAAGTTCCCAATTAAAAGGACTAGCATTGAAGAGAAACGACTTTTTCTGTTGATAAGTGCTCTAATGCATTTGTTTATTTATTTTGTTTAATAAAATCATAAAATTCATAAAAAAATTATGAATTTTCTGAAATTATCATGAGGCACCTAATTTAAAAAAATTAAGATTGAATTCAAACGAATTTTTCTGACGACAAATGCCTGAATAATGCATTTGTTTATTGAATTTGTTTATAATATAAACAACAATGGTCCTAATAGATTTTTTTTTCATTAAAATATTGTTTCCATTTCAATTTCTTGCAATATTACTTTTAAAAACTTTAAATTATTGAAAATTAAAGAAAACACATTTTCAGCAAATAATTTGTTTATAATTTTTTTTTTTATTCATTATATCATAAATATCTTTGTGCACGGTTACCCATTTTTATCTATAATCCCCAATATCTTCTAAAATACTTTATCTAAGAAGAAATCGTTTCAACAATGGTTGAACAGGATCGAGGGAGACATTTGACTGCATCATCAATTTTGACCTTGAGGTGAATTTTCAAGGTCAAATGGAGGTAAAACCCTTTTCTTAAATGTGAAACCCTATTTTTGACTTCGGATTTGAAAAGAGCAGGAAATTTCACGTCAAAAATTACCTGTGGAAAAATGGTTTTTGTGACCTTGGAAAGGTAAAAATTAAGGTCAAATGTCTGAGATACGAACATATATCTTCAAAATATTTTATCTACGAAGAAATGGTTCAGTCAAAGGTTGACCAGGGGATCAAGGGGGACATTTTACTGTATTATCAATTTTGACCTTGAGATCACTTTTCAAGGCCAAATGGAGGTAAGGCCCTTTTCTTAAATTGAGGACCCTTATTTTTGACTGCGGATTTGAAAAGAGCAGGAAATTTCACGTCAAAAATTACCTTTGGAAAAATTGTTTTTGTGACCTTGGAAAGGTAAAAATTAAGGTCAAATGTCTGAGATACGACCATATATCTTCTAAAATACTTTATCTACGAAGAAATGGTTCAGTCCAAGGTTGACCACGGGACCAAGGGGGACATTTTACTGTATCATCAATTTTGACCTTGAGGTCACTTTTCAAGGTCAAATAGAGGTAAGGCCCTTTTCTTAAATTGAGGACCCCCATTTTTGACTACGGATTTAAAAAGAGCAGAAAATTTGACATCGAAAAAGACCTGAGAAAAATGATTTTGTAATTTTTTACCTTTCGAAGTTCACAAAAATTATTTTTTCTTAGGTCATTTTTGACGTGAAATTTTCCGCTCTTTTCAAATCCGTAGTCAAAAAGAGGCCTTCTCATTTAAGGAAAGGGTCTTAACTCAATTTGACCTTGAAAATTGACTTCAAGGTCAAAGTTGATAGTACAGTCAAATGTCCCCCCTCGGTCCTGGTCAACCTTTGTCGCAACGATTTCTTTTTAGATAAAGTATTTTAGAAGATATTTGGGATTCTAGATTAAAATGGGTCACCGTGTATAAAGTAAATCTATGAAACGTTGGCGATTACAACTTTCCTATTATTGACGAGCACCGGGAACGTGAAATAAAAAAAATTGCCATTTTTTCGTCATATTTATTTATTTATAAAAAAATTTAAAAAACTAAATTAAAAATCAGTTTCGACAACTTTTTTTGAAATTTTATCAGCTTTAAAAAAAAATTCAAATCGGTTCACAGGTTCTGTCGGAATCGTATTTTGAACAAAAAATGTACTTTTTCCCCACTGTGCGGCGGCTCAATTAACAAAATTTAAATAATGCAACTGATACTAAAAGGTAGCAAATATTATGTCATTTATAACAGATGTGTATCAGAGAAGAACATTTGTTTAAACAAATTTTAATTGACATTGTATAAATGGCATCGTATCCAATTTTTTACACGATGCCGAATTCGATATACTACAGTAAAAGTCCGATAACTTGCCGTCCTCACACGTACGACACGCACACTAATTGTGGTTCTCCCACTACGTGTGCTACGTGGCTTACGATTCGCGCATGCGCGCACCTAATATCGTCCTACTAGAGGGGGCATCCGTTAAGTCCGAAATTCCTGGAATATAGAATAGGGTCTGATCTAACGCCCTTATAACTTATTATATGTATGATATTTAAATTTACAGTTGTTTTTATCAGATATTCCCTTCTTTTTGAAACGCCACAGAAGTCACGATTCTGAAAAAGAACATTTCGTGCTGGATTAATATTATCTACTCTCTAGCAATTTATTACACTGACATGCAAATCATCCAACGTGACAAAGGAATGTAAGCACGATAATTATAAAAATTATTGAACAAACGATGACTGATAAGAGAGTATGCGTGCACGAGGAAGCGAACAAGCAAGCGTGGAGGTGTAATTATTCCGAACTAGATATCGAGAAAAGATATCCTCAGTTTTTAAGCTTTAAGGAGTGAATTTGAAAAGCCGAGCCATGTTCTAATATTCTACTTATCTAAAATAGTAGCTTATTATTGTTAGTATATCTGCACGAATTTCGCGAGTAGAGGCTGGCTGGTGGCCCTGGTGCGATCAAATATTGGTCAATTATTCACTCGCAGTCCTCAAATCGTACTGCAGTCAGTAAATAAGTGTGTTGGAATTTGAATAAATTTGCGGCGATAGAAGATCCCCGACACCTCCGATTGGAAGGGAAAAGAACAAGGGCTACGCTCGTTTCGCCCACGGTGGCGACATCAGCAAACAGCAATGGGGGATATTGCATGAAATAAGAT
This sequence comes from Druon quercuslanigerum, assembly GCA_010014905.2. NCBI lineage: Eukaryota > Metazoa > Arthropoda > Insecta > Hymenoptera > Cynipidae > Druon > Druon quercuslanigerum. The sequence continues at coordinate 6,412 of JAAAKG020142763.1, forward strand.
GAAAAGATATTTCTATTCTTCAGTGACTCATTAGCAGATTTTAATAAGAAAAATTTTTCTATTGACTGAGAAACATGTTTTTTTTAGAACTAAGGTTTGAATATTGAGGCCACTCCCGGCGTTTCGCGCCAAAAACTTCAATTGGCTGTATCTCGGTGACGTCACTCTAAGCGGGAAAATTCAAATTGTCTTATCTATGCAGTTTTTTTTATTTATCTGAATTTGTAAATTTGTTTTATTGTCAAGTATACATTTACGCATTACGGGAATTGTTTATCACACTATAAATACGTAAAAAAAATTTTGCCGGAACACGTTAACTGTTTTTTTTAAATATTTCCAGCGATGTTTTATATAATACAATTTATTTAAATACTATGTTTATGCTTGAAGAATTTTCATTTGCAAATATATATACATGAATAAATTTTAATTTTAATTCTCTAAACTTGAACTATTTTATAAAAAACATTCAAAACTTAATTTTTTAAATTGCAATTTTTTTAAACATAGTTTGTTAGAATTACAGAAGCCTTAATTGTAAATTTTTCCGCTTAAAATTTAATGAATTTTAAAGAGTTACAATTAAAATTTCTCGAATTTCAAAAATATACAACTTAAATTTCTTTAATTTTCAAAATTTATTAAAGAATTTTTAAATGTAAATCTTTCAAATTGAAGAATTTTCAATTATAAATTTTTAAAGTTGAACTATTAAACAAAATTCAAAATTATATATATTTGAAATAAAAATGTTGAAAATTCCATAATTTTCAATTCTATATTTTCAAAAATACTGGAATTTTCAATTGCAACTTTAAAAAATTGTCGAACTTTTAATTGCAAATCTTTTAAATTGATGTTTTCAATTATGAAAATTTACAATTAACAATAATGCAAAATTTGTGTTTCACAGTTAAAAATGGTGTAATTTTAATGATTTACATTTAAAATTTTTCCATTTGGAATATTGAGAATTTAAAGGATACAAAAAAATCTTTTCACTGTTAAAGATTAAAAGTTCAAAGTTCTACAAATTTTAAAGAGATACAATTATAAATTCTCTTATTTTAAAAATATGGAATTAAAAATTCTTTATTTTTAAAAATAAGAAATGAAGTTATTCAATTTTTAAGATTTCTAATTTAAAAAATTATTAATTTTAAATGTTTATAATTATAAATGATGTGATTTTGAATGTTCTTTTTAAATATATAGTTTAATATGGAAGATTGACAATGGAAAATTATTTAATTTTTAAGATTTTATATTAAAAACTTTAATATTTTAAATATGTATAAATCAAATTTGTTTCATTTGGATGATTCTGAAGATCAAAGGTCAAGTCTTTATTTTTCTGAATCTCCCAAACTGAAAACGTTTCAAATATAAATCATCAAAATTACAGAATTTTTAACTGTAAATTTTCAAAATTAAAAAATCTTCAATTTTAAAGATTAACAATTCAAAGTTCTACAATTTTGAGAGTAAAAATTTAAACAATTTTAAAAATATTCATTTTAAAATTATTATTTAATCTTCAAGATTTATACATCTATTTTAAAGATCTATAATTCTGAACACTTTTTTTTACATTTCAATTTTGAAGATTTACAATTGAAGATTTATTAATTTCTGAGTGTCGTCGCATCTGTTTACATGGGACGGAATAGACTTAAAATAATTTTCTTTTTTTTCTTCTGTATTAGAAAAATAAAAAAATGTATTTTCTCCATAACGTTATTCATTGCTTCAAGATTCTAAAAATATTTTCATCTCATTTCATGCAAAATCCCCATTGTAAGAGCAACAGCGATCGTCGGCGAAGACGAGGCAGCAACAACAGCAACAGCGACAGCAAAGCAGGCATCAAGCCGCAACAAAAAACACCTGTTCTCTAACTCGATCTGGAGCAGGAAATGCCAAAAAATTTGGCCTGAGATATTTCCAATCACTCTTTTTTTTAAATCAACAGTCATTGACTGCAAAAAAAAATAAATATAAATAACTTAAAAGTTGATAAAGTCGTTTGAGGTATCTGAATATTGAGAACTTCAAATTTTATCCTATCGTATTTTTTTCAAAAAGATGAAGTGAGGGGAATTCCTAACCCAGGAGGCTATTGTGAATTCCGCTCCGGCTACCTGCGTGCGGTTCCCCCACTACGCGGCTTCCCCTCATTCAACCGACTTGGTCAGCGGGAACTGCATGCCGCGTAGTGGGGGAACAGTATGCAGGTACCTGGAGCGAAATTGTCATCTGCCTTAATTTAAAACTCCTGAGGGATCGTCCATAACTACGTGACCAATTTAAGAGAAGGGGGGGGGGGGTCAAGAGCTTAGATAACGTTTTATAAGTTTTTTGCTGATGAATTTTAAAAAAGTTTGCGACTTTTGTGAAAGATGTTCCTGCAACCCTACAGTTCAATAATAATTAAAATTTTGATTAAAAAAATCTACTATTAGAAAAAATTCAGCAACTTGGTAGAAAGTAGTATTGCTTTGTTAAAAATTGATTTTTTCTGGTGAAAAATTCATCTCTTTAGTTGGAAATTTAACTATTTTTTGGAAGATTCGATTCGTTTTTGGTTAAAAATTAACTTTTTTTCAACTGAAAATTGAACTATTATATTTTTAGTTTAAAATGATGATTTATGACCAAAAAATAGAATTTTCAGATAAACTGACCAATGTTCAACTAAAATTGTGAATTTTCAAATGAAATAGGTGAATTTTCAACCACCGAGATAAATTTTTTACCAAAATAAACAAATTCTTCATCTTCAACCAAAAAGATAAATATTCTACCAGAATGAACGAATTTTCAACTAAAGAAGATAAATTTACTATTACAAAATAAATAGTTAAATTTTTACTTGAAAAAAAAAGTTTTCAACTAAAAAAACTATTTTTCAATCTAACAGTTAACATTTCAAATAGGTGTTAAATTTCAAACCAAAGAAAAAAATTTTTCATCAAAATAAATGGATTTTCGACTAATGAAAACAAATTTGAACCAACATTTGAAAAAAAAAATTTTTCGTTGGAAAAATTAATTTTGAAACAAAGAGACATGTTTTCTACTAAAATGATGGATTGTTGAAACAGAATGGTAAAACTTTTAGCTAAAAAAAATAATTTTTAAACAAATAATTATATTTTCAACAAAAACAAATTTTCAAACAAAGTGAGCAATATTTAACTGAAATGAAAAATCTTCAAAAGAAATATTTGTGGAATTTTAAATTAAAAAGACGAATTTTCAGTTAAAAGAATGAATTTTCAACTGGCATACTTGAATTTTAAACAAAAAAATTAACTTTCAACAAAAATTAAGAATCTTAATTTTAATTTTATAATCTTAATTTTAATTCTTAATTTTTTAATCTTTAATCTTTAATCTTTAATCTTAATCTTTAAACTTTATTTTTTATTTTTTAATAAAATAGTTAAATTTTGAACCATCAAGATAAATTTTCAAACGAAAAAATTAATTTTTTATCAAAAAGACGAATTTTCCTTTAGAAAAAAGATCCACTTTCAACCAAAAATTGAGTAGCTAAATTTTCAGCAAAAAAAAACAAGTTTCAACCAAAGAAATTTATTTTGAACTAATACAATATAATATTTAAATAGAATAGTTAAATTTTCAGTTTAAAAATTATTATTTAACAAAATAAACTTTTTTTTAAACAAAATAGTTAAATCTTTAACTAAAAATTGAGTAGTTATATTTTTAGTTTAAAAAAATAATTTTTAACTGAATAAAATGCATTTTCAATAAAATAGATAAATTTTTAAAGAAAAAAAATTAATCCAACAGGAATAGTGAAATTGCCAACCAAAAAGATAATTCTTCAACTAGAAGTGACGAATTTAAAAAAAAACATGAATTTTAAACTAAAAAAGATAAATTTGCAAACATAAAAGGAGTAGTTAATTTTCAGTAGAAAAAATGAATTTGCAACAAAAAAAAACGAATTTTCAATAAAAAAATAAATTTTCAATTAAAATGATAAATCTTGAACTGAAATAGTTGAATTTATCACCAAAAAGATAAATTTTCAACCAAAAAGACTAATTTTTTAAACAAAAAATGACGAATTTTCAATTAAACAAAAAAAAATGTTAATTAAAACAAGATAGATTTTTCACAATTCAACTAAAATTATGGATTATTTACCTAGAATGGTTAAGTCAGTTTAAAAATTATATTTTAACAAAAAAAAGAAGAATTTTCAAGAAAATTGTTAAATTATTAAATGGCATAGCTGAATTTGAAACCAGCATGATGAATTTTCAACTAAAATTATGAAACATCAGATAAAATAGTTAAATTTTTAAAAGAAAAAAAAATTTCAGTTCAAAAAATTATTCTTCAAACAAAAATAAGAAAAAATTTTCAACAAAATATTTTCAGTTTAAAAATTAATCTTGAAATAAAGAGGTGAATTTTCAGCTGAAGTAATGGATTATTATTCTAGAATGGTTAAACTTTGCAGTTGGAAAAAATATTTTTCAAGAAAAAAAAAGGAATTTTCAACAAAAAAATCCAAGAAAACACGTAAATTTTTATCTAAAAAACATAAATTTTCAACCAAAAATTAAATAGTTAGATTTTCAGTTTAAAAAATTAATTTTGAACAAATTACACAAATTCATAACCAAATAGTTGAATTTTCATCTAAAAAATATACATTTTTTAAGATTAATTTTTAACAATTAATTATCAAACAAAAAATAGACGAGTTTTCAGTTTTTCTGGGTATATAAAAATTACCTGGCAATTCTAGGTTGTTGATTTTGCATCAGAAAAAATTTCATTTCAGAAGATTTTAAATTTATTTAATTAAAAGATATGTTAATTTAAAAATGTGTAGACGGTTGTAAAATTTATTTTTAAAAATTCTAGTGTCTTCAAATCTATCAGACTACAAATTTAAATGACATTATAGCCTTTAATTTTCGTAGCGGATGCAGAACCAATTTATTCAGATAATTCAATTTTTCAAATTAAAAAAAGTAATAATTCCAGAAAAAAAATCAAAACAATCTAAAGAATTCGTGATTTGATAAACATCCTTCGAGCAATATTTAAACAAAAATTTTATTTAATATTTAA
>JAAAKG020142764.1:0-11531 GCA_010014905.2 Druon quercuslanigerum
ACGCACGCAAGAACTTCAGGTCCACCTCTAGAGACAACTAAATTACACTCCGCGCACACACCCATAGTTTGTTGGAGAGTAGACCGCTAACGTAAATGTTACGTATGATCAAAAGTACAATAAACAGCAACAATTTAGGGAATTACAAAAAATTTGCAAAGCTCTATGAAACAAGCCACAAAAAAATCAACTATATGCAAATTTTAATAAAATTAAATATCTTATAGCTTTTGCAAACATAAAAGGTTAAGGAGGAGCAAATAGACACGTCCGTACACGACGGCAGACGTCAACTGAATATACCCCATCTGTAATGATAACTGTAAGGTATTTATAAATATTTGGAAGACAGACTATCGGTCAAAATTCAAATGGATTTTCAGTGTTGGGTTGTTTAGGCAACATATACATAGTACCTTTTAACATAAACCCTGGCGATGATCTACTGAAAACAATTTGCCAAAGCAGGGTGCACACTGGTCGGAACTTATACAAGATATTGTGGATCATTTCCAGACCTGGAGCTTTCCAGTAACTTGACAATTTTAAAACCGCTGAAACATCTAAATCCATAATGATAGTCAGCTCCATTTCAGGGTTATTCCTTGCTTTTGCTTTCTTTAGTTGGAACCACACAGCTTTGAAATTGCTTCTGTTCGTTTTTCTCCAAACAAGCGACTAGCAGTCAGTCATGTTTTCCAATTGAGAGACTTCAGTATCTTCCTGATTATTTTACTTTACACAGTTAACGGTAGACCTTCTTTCATCTGCTTGAAAGAATTGATTTTTTTTCCTTGCACTACTTTGTCCTTTAGCGTTTAACCAAACATATTGCACAGGTGTTGTGTGCCCACCGCGGTAAATTTACTCTTATCCTTTGCTTGGTAGATCCAGGCCTCACTACCGTATAGAGCTTTGGGGTAAGTATAGAATTATATGTCGCATTTTAAGCTTTATTTGTTATATTGTTACTTCCGGCGATGGCTCCTACTCTGCCCATAATCATTCCATCATCGCTTGTACGCCTGTCTCTTATCAAGCTGTTCTATCCTCTCATTGTCTAAGACAATTTTGCAAACATTTCTCTTTCCCTTTTCTTCAAACAGCATAATTTTTTATTTATTAACATTGATTTGAAGGCCAATGTTCTTCATGCTAGTATACGGTCAGTTCAACATTCTCAGCAAGCCTTCGATTGACTGTCATAATAACCTTAGCATCTGCAAAAGCTAACTCATGTACCTTCACTGTCCTAAGATTTACACCTTCTTCGTCGAAGAGAGATATTTTTAGACACTTGTCTATGAATATAACAATAGCTATGAAAACATACCGCATCCTTGCCTGAGACACTGCATAATATCGAGCCACAAGCGCAGTGCCAAGAACTGCAGTTCTACTCCCCATAATGCTTTCCTGTAGAATTGTGAATGAGCCCTTTGTATCTTTATTGTGTTACGATTGTTTTTCTTTTAGGTTCTCTTTGTTTTCCAATCTTGACTTAAGTTAATTTTTCAAACTAAGAGATAATGTTCCATGTCAAATTCAGAACTTCTCAGTCTCTCATCTAAAATAAAAAAGTTATCATGCTGTGGCCTATTGCCTCTGCACCAGGTGTACAAGTGGATCACATGTATGCCCAAATTAAGTATTTATAATGAACTAGCCCTTTTATAAACATGAGCTAACCAATCTTTATTCGTTACAATCTGCTTTTGGATCTGTAAAATTACCTAGAACCTTTTTTGCACTGTCGCATTGGACTCCAACGCATTTATTCAAATCTCCTAGTAGAATTATTCTTCCCCTATGATCGCAAGATTCTATAGTATCATTTAAAGTATTTCAGAAGGCGTGTTTTATCTTACTTTTCACCATAAACTGGGGCATAACTCGTTATTTTAAATAAATGTCTCATTACCACTTTAATTCTAACCCATAACATTCTGGGAGACACAAATTTTTCTCTCATTCATAAAACCTTATTATAAAAAGTATGTATCTCTTAAATAGACACCCCATTAAAATGCGGAAGCATCGCCATGATATCATTTTTTGATATGACTTAAACCAAAGGTTTTTTTATTTTGTATTTTTGTTCTCTCTGTTAATTTTAATAAACGATCGTTTTTCCAATATAGAATATGGGTTTCCATGCGAGTTTTATTTGTCGCAAAATTTTTTTGGATAAATAAATATGTATTTTATTTTTAAAAATGAAATTCATTTTAAACATTGTATAATACACAAAGTATAACCTTAATTTCGCAAAATTGTGCAAAATAGACTTCGTGCACAGTACTCCGAAATATTTATGAAAATTTGCTGAAACAAAGATACATGCCTGTAAGTCACCCTCGATTATTATATAGTTAGTGCAGACTAATCTAGATCCATCATCTCGCTTTTTTACTCGCAACAAATCACGGTTCCCGACAATATCACCTAACAATGCAAATGAACAACTATTGCGAAAACTCCTCCAGTCCGTGGTTGGCAGCTCGGATCACAATTCTAAAGTAGATAGATAGTTAAACTTTTATTTTTCAGCCTGCTGGCCTTACAAAATTGACTTGCTTGCACTTCCATTTTTACAGGATTTCCTTACAACTACCTCTTAAAAACTAACATACATCCACACATTATCTATACGGCGCTCGCTTTGATGACCTTGCCTTCCTCGCTTCGCATCGCCTCGCACGCATGCCGCTACTTTCTTGCTTTGCTGTACTGCTGCTTTTAGTTCATGCAACAATACCTCTATGCTTATCCCACTCCTTTCCACCTCGTCACACTCCTCCAATCAGTGCTCCACTTTTGCATCCTCTTGTACTGACAGTTTACACAGCGTCTTCTCTCCAGAAAGCGAGAGCCAATTATAACCCTTGATGCATCCGCATCTAATTCTCGCTATAAGTTCCTGACTTCCATGCTCTTCTTTTTCACACAAATATTGCGTTTTCTCTTTTGGCATAATCCACACGTAGTTTCCGTTAAATATTGACTTTTTTATTCTCTCCTCCCCTGCTTCCTTCTCTCTCTCCCACCTGTTTCTTTTAACCAACTCATATACCGTCCTTTCTTCCTTATGCATCCTTCTCACTTTATCCATCTGCAATCCATTCGTTCTAAAATACCATTCCATTTCCATCCTCCCACCCCCACGTCTGTTCTCCTTCCAGCAACACTCCCTAACCAGCTTACTTCCCCCTTATGTAAAATTAACACAATGACCTCTCCATGTTCTCGGCTACGTATTTCCTCAACTAACAAATTTTTACATTAACTTGTTTTTATAGATTCGATTTTCTAAGCCAATCAGTTATGAGGGTAAAGCGCGAGGGGAGAAAGATATTTTATGTGGTGAGGGAACTCACCTAAGGCGAATCCCAGCTCTAGTCTTTCGCGATAAGTGGGAGGGTACTGTAAAGATAAAGTTTGTTTTGTGTTATCATATCCATTTCCATGTTCTGATTTCTACAGTGACACACAATTCGGAATAAAATTTTTATGACGTTGACATGAATGCTCAGAGTTCTACATAAATTTTGAAAACGGGTTGCCTGATAATGAATGGTAAAAAATGAATACTTTAAAAAGGGGTTTTCAATCGGTGAGGGTAGGTTGAAACATCCTTAGTGATTTCGATAGACCTAATTCAGTTGTAAATTTTAACCATTCAAAATCTATATAAGGGATTCATAAATCCAGTTAAGGTAGGGTTAGGCAAACCAGGTGATTTCTCTTCACCTATCATGATTTTATTACTATTATTCAATTTTTGAGTACGTTCGATTGTATTTGTTGCTTAAACGCTAACATTTCAGATGAAAATTTAGAGAAAAAATTTTTTCTATTTTTGGGGCGGCTTAGTTGTTTAGATTTCAGTTTCCACGCTATGGACACATATGCAAAAGGAAGTTCCTTCATAATGTTTCCTTAATTCCTTAATGCATCATGTTTTAACAAAATTTACCTTAGGCCAATTCTGCTCGACAACGGAAAAACATTCAGCGAAATTTTTTTGAAAAATGGGTTTTTTATATCAGTGGAATCATGAAAGTAAACTGGGTCGTTAACATTATAATTTTTAATTACTCATAATGAAAAATTAATTTTCATCAATTCCGAATATTGAGCAAATTAACCAAATGCAATATACAAATGTATGGAAAGTACTTCCCGCTGTCTAAAATTTGTAAGAGATGGCGAGTACGACATGAAATACAAGGGAAGAATATAAGCAAAGTAGTTTGCAGATCTTTTGTCTGGCAAAAACGGCCGAGCACGCTGCTTGGTACCAAATCAAAAGTCCGCATGTGCCAGCATGTGCTGTAAGTAAGCCTTAAGTTGTGAATGTGTCGAGTCGAGAAAAAAAGTCCAAGCGAAGAAATGCGCAAGCGAGATCGGTTAAATTTGGCATGTCTTTTGCCTGGCGTTTGTGGATTTTTCTTATTGTATTGAGGGCCGAACACTCGATAACGTTATAGCCACACACTCCGCAAGCAACCCTGTGTATTTCTTAGCTGGGGTTGATTCTAGAATATCATAATGATATCATAATCAGAATAGCATATTGAAAATGTGTTCCTACACTAAAATTCTTATCGTAAAAAGGTTTTTCTTGAATATCTCCGTTTAGCACTTACATAATTTTTAGTTTGTACAGCAGAATAGTGGAAGAAAATTTTTCATGAATGCCATCACATTTTTACAATGTTTTAATCTTTCATCAATTCGGACGGAAATAATAGTCCATCATACCTAGAGGCTCCTTTTCAGTTTAGTATAGGTCTAAGAACATTTATTAAACTTTTCGTAAAATCATATATTCGAAAATTGCCCATATAAAATAAGAGCACAAGAACACAGAAAATCCTTTCGACGTCTTTGTCTTTTGTGCCTGTTTTCAGAAGTTGGTTCATTTGGTAAATATGATCAAATCATTTACACCATTATTTTTCTTAGGTATGGCGGAATTATACCACCAATTGCACAAGATTTGCATATTAAAAATATTACCGAATTGTGTGAATGTGCTCTGAAATCTGCAAACTTAAAGTTACATGATGTTGATGCTGTTGCCGCGACAATCAAACCGGGACTGCCCTTATCATTATCTGTAGGACGAAATTTCGGTGTGCGGCTTTCGCTGATTGGAAATAAACCTTTTATACCAATACATCACATGGAGGCTCATGCATTAGTCGTCCGAATGACGCAACAGGTAAAAGTTACACATAAATAATATACTTATTCATAAAATGTTGTTTTCGCTTAAAGTCTAGTTTTCAAGAATAAATTTTAACTCGTAATAATTTCAAGTGAAAATTAATATTATTGTGTAAGCAAAATTTAATTTCCTATAAGAATATGCATTTCTGAAAATAAAATTCGAAATTTCTTTGCAATGAGTCCATAAGATAAGATAAGATAAGATAGTTGAAGAAGGGTAGCCACTTTCGACATGATGGAATCTAAACGGACGTTAGCCTCCGCAATCATTCCTTTACTTAGATTGTATAATTTTCTTTATTTATCCAAATGAAATATGATTCTAATATTACTTTTGCCACGTTAACTTTTCGTTATTAAAAAAAAAATCTCTGAACATTCCTATGCATTGAATTTTCAAGCAAAGTTTCCTTTAACGGAATTGAAACTCTTAATATTATATTTTCGAATAGACGATTTAATTATTTAAAATATAAACATGTTTCATCTATCTGAATATGAGAGTTCTTATTGGCCCAAGTACTTTCACGTTCTAGTTTTATAAACTGCAAAATAAACAGTAATTATTGGTAAATTTACTGTTATAACTGAAAATAGACTCCGTTTCCGAGTGCACATAAAATGTTCATAATCAATTTGGGACAGCTGTTACCGCCTTCAAATATTGATATTGTTTTTAGTTTAAAAATTCCTACTGCTTGTAATGAAAATATTTTTTTTATAGCAAATGTATTAAAAATTGGATTTAAGGTACCTGTAGACCCTACCTACCTGTCTGTCCTAGAGCTGAAGCAAAATGTTTTAACCCTAGGGATACAAACACTGCGTTTTAGCCCTACGGGTACAAAATTTCATTTGTCTGATTTCTTATTGTATCTTAAAAAAATTTTGTATTATGTTGTAATTTTGTATTTTTTTGCGAATTTCTATTCTTAAAGTGATTAAAATGAAATCGTTAGTTTCTCATTCATTCCGTTTTCACTCCCATAATTTTTCAAACTCTTCTTTGCGTTGACACTAAAACTTAAACCTCTTCTCTTCTGCAACTTATTCTACACCGCTTTTATTCTCGGCCCGTCAGTTAATCTTCTTTTTTTGTAAATTGATCTTTTGTGTTGAAAATTCATGTTTGCGTCCAGTATTTTGTTGACAAATTTTTTTTTCGGAAAGAAATTATTTATTTTGGTTGAAAGTTCAACTTTTTGGTTGAAAATTCGTGTCTTTAATTGAAAATTCTACCTTTTTTATATATCTCTATAATTTTTACATAAATAAGCTCTGTACACTTATTTGAAAAAATTTGTTTTTAAGAATTCGTAAATTCCTGAAATTCTTTTTTTTGTTTATTTTGTAGAATATTCAGATCAGTTTTGTGCATTTTTAAACACTTTCCCTATATTATGTTCTGTAGGTCAACCTGTCATTAATTCGACTATAGACGGTTTCGTATTTCTTTTTCGAATAAAAAATATGATACTGGTATGGAAAATTATTACTATAAGCTTGTAATAAGTATGCGTTTGAATCTGAAGCAGGATTTGAATGGTTAGGTAAATGAGAGGGTGTGTATGATAAAACGAATTAATTTTAGTTTGTTGCATAATTAAATATTACTATTTAAAACTTAATGATCTATTAGTAATAATCAACCATTTAATTAACTATAAATATAATATAAAATTTTTTGTAGTAATGCACAAAAAAGAAAGAGTAGAGTTATGAAAGTTCACTGACGCATGAGGAGAAGAAGTAAACGAATCATGTTCTCTAAACACCGCATTTAGATTTAAAGATTGCTCGAGCAATATATATTTAACAAGTAGAAAAAACAATATACAGATTCCTTGAAAATTAGGACTTTCATCCAAATATGAATAATCTATTAGCTTCTGTCTGTTATAAACACTAATTAACAAAGGTTGTGACGATCGATTCAAGTACATTGTCGCCATGCCTGATAGTCTGACACACGCACACCTGACCACCGTCATGAGAGAGTGGGGAGATATGATAGATTTGCATGGCAAGAGAACTACTCGCGAACACGAAAAATTAGAAAATTTCTATCCGAAACATTCCGCCCGCCCTCTTGGAGCCTCCACGAATGGGATGATTAGGTTTTGCCACCCGCCCTGACACAGGGCATTAAGCAGCAACATTATCCTCAGTGTTTGTACTTTACGTTGAATCCGTAGTTACCACTGGCGAGAGACAGATCTTTACAATCGGTCTTTTCAAAGTTGTTGTAGCAGTCCTCACCCTGGACAGGTTTCGACCACTCTTCCGAGAACCCATTTCGAAGGGTGCATAGTCTCGTGTGTGATTAATACAAGACTTCCAACCCTTGCAGATGGTTTGGGTCTCTGCCATTTTCGCCGAGTCTGAAGTTCTTGGAGATACTCAGCAGACCATCGATCAGAAAGTGCGTGAAGCGGTCGAGAGTTGAAACAGGCTTCGACTTGCGTCAGAAAAGCAGCCATCTCCTCGTATGTTAATGTAGTATCTCCTACTAGTCATCGTAAATGATGTTTGATGTAGCGTACTGTGGCTTCTCATAATCCTCGGAAATGTGGCGCAGCCGGTGGATGAAACTTCCACTCAGTACCATGATCAGCGAGATATCGAGTGAAAATTTTAACTTCGACAGATGCGTGTTCGAACAGCGCACGAAGTTGGTCATCAGCTCCGACTAAGTTCGGACCGCAGTCGCTATAAAGCGTCGAACTTATTTCTCGTCGTGCAGTAAACCTCTTATAGGCTGCTGTAAATCCTTTAGAATCATATCTAGCGACGGCTTCCAAATGGACAGCTCTAGTAGCAAAGCAAACAAAGATCACAATATAGCTCTTATAGGACTTATAGCCTCGTCCTTTTGTGGTACGTATCCAGATAGGCCCAGCATAGTCCAATCCGCTGATAGCAAACGCTCTTTTAGATCGAGTAACACGATGAGTAGGCAAATGACTCATCACTTGTGTGCAAGTAGTTGCACGATATCGAGTGCAAGTGACGCTTCGACTTAGCACATTCTTCACGGCAGCACGTCCCGTGAAAATCCAGTATTTCCTACGCAGGTAAGACAAGTACATGAGAATAGCTCTTACCATAGTCTAACACAGCCTTCTTTAAGCGACCTCCGATTCGAATCAATCCATCAGAATCAAGAAATGGAAGCAGGCGGATCAGTGCACTTCCACGAGCAACTGGAAGTCCCTTGTGTAGCTGTATTATCTCATCAGGATAGTGTCGTCTCTGCACGTACCCGGTCACTCGTAGTCGTGCCTGTTCCAAGGTAGCAGGTGTGACCTTACAGGGTGGTACGTCACTCTTCCTTCCACGAATCCTCTCGTAGAATGACCAACACAGAGCTTTAATTCGAAGTAATTTTTGCAAGGTTGAGTAATGACTCAGTAGAGGCCAAGGAGGATCCACTTGTACCGCAACAGCATGCGTGACAACTCTCTCCTCTCGATCAATAGTAGGATCTACCATTCCTGTTGTAGAAGGCCAAGAAGCCGAAGGTTTCGACAACCATTCCGGACCATTCCACCAGAGATGATATGTTTCTAGACGTGATGGTGTTAGGCCGGGTTTACTCATAGATGTTGCTAGAGATATGCATACATTTCTATGATTTGGCATCTATGTCATATTTTGCTATGGACCATAACCTTCAAAAATTCACAATTCCATTGTGCCAAAATAATAGCATCATGGTTGTTTACCTCAGTGAATATGTCGTGTTTCGTTCCAAGTAAATCGCATTTGCGGCATTCATTGCTTTTCTTATTTCATCAAAAGAAAAAACCAGTTGAAGCTCATCGAAAGAGAAAAAGTTTTTTTGGAATGGTATCCATGATTTGCCTGAAAGATGGGCAAAATGTGTAGAATCCAATGGTCAATACTTTGAATAAAATTTTTTTGAGATTCCCTTGAGGATGAAGTGTTTTCTTTATTGAATAAAACCGGGAAACTTCAACTAAGACCCCAGGTATGTCTTCCAGCGTAATGGATGGCCCCTGATCCAGTCCAGAGTATTAGAAGAATCGGACCAAAGGTGGCAGATAACTGACGAAGGCAGTTCAAGGACAGACAGAAGATGAGCCACTAAACGAACAAGCAATACGGCAGCACATAATTCTAGTCGTGGGATGCTGGTCTCTCCAATTCGCGCAACCTTGGTCTTGGCCATGGCCAGTGAGACGTTGATATCATCCAAGGACGTGAAGACTCTCAAGTAAGCCATGGATCCAACGGCCTTATGTGAAGCGTCTGCAAATCCATGCAACTCGCAGCCTACGATGTCAGATGAGTAACCAATCCATCTAGGTATAGAAAAGGTAGAGATGTTCATCAAATCAGCTCGATAATGGTTCCAAGTTTGGATGTGTTCGCTGGGAGTGGCTGGTCCCAATCAACCTTGAGTTTCCACAAGATCTGCATAAACATATTTGCGATGACGGAAACTGGAGCCAGCCACCCAAGAGGATCAAAGATTCGAGCAATCTTATCATCTACGATGGAAAGTTCACCTGAAACCTGAAATAGACGGTACCAGGTTGCCACATAATTCCTAGAGCTCTGAAAATTGGCTCCTGGTCGAATTGAAAAGACGTAGCAACCTCTCTATGATCTTCCGGTATTCCTTGAAGAACTTCATCACGATTGGATAGATATTTATTGAGAAGAAATCCGTCCGCTTTGAGAAGTAGATCCAGTTGACGGCATTTCTCTTTAGCCGCGACAGTATTATCCGCTCCGGAGAGAACATCATCGACATATACTTCCTGTTCACTGTTTTAAGATAGTATTTTTGAACATCTTCATCCGAATTTGATCTTCAGAGAATCTTTTGGTACGTGTAGTCCTCGGGGTTGATCCAAATTCGTCGAAACATCTTATCGATGTCTGTAGTGAAAACGATCCTGTACATCCTCCAACGAAGAATTGCATCAGCAAGCTCATTCTGTAATTTGGACCCGGTTAGTAGAAGTTCATTCAAAGATAGTCTCTTTTCAATTTTTCATGATGCGTTAAAGAAAATTCGCAATTAGGTAGATGAACTACACTATTACACAGTGGTGGGGCAGAAAATAGCCTCGGTTCGGTTCAAGATTTTCGGAACTCGTGACCAACTCCATCTCACCCAGAGTAGCATACTCCTGTAAGCCTCGAGCATATCATTGGTGCAACTCAGAGTCCCGACGAAATCGTCTTTCCATGGTCATGAGTATCCGGTAAGCCGCAGATCGAGATTCACCCAACTCGATCGATCGACCCTTGATCGGAAGACTAACAACGTAGCGAGCATCCTTTGTACGTCATAGGTAGATGAGTATAACTTCTCACACTCCTCTTCATCCAGGCTAAGCTTCGACATTTGTGGTGGAATGTCCTCCTGAACCATAAACCGTTGAACCAGTTCCAGCAGTTCCACATCCACTTAAAACTGCAGGCCCACAACTCTTCGATAAATCGAGGTTGTCTCGTCAGGAACGAACCTAGATAGAATCCAAACCAGAGAAGTCCTTTGCGCTGTAGAAGTGTCTATCGCACCCTTTCGTACTCTATCCTCGATGACCTGTGAATATATTTCAGCCCCCAGTATCATCTAGAACATATCACCCTGATCGACAAGTGGATATGCCAGCTCAAGGCCTTTAAGATGTGGCCAATCATTCACAGAAATAGTACTTGGAGGTACATAGGAAGTGAGTCTAGAGAGTGTGACAGCACGTACAACCAAATTCACTGATGGATCCAGCCTAGAGTTTACGCTTACAATAGTAAGACCCTTAGTAGTTGGAGTACCAAGTTTGCTGAATTAAAAGAGGCTTGAGCCCCTTGGTCCTGTAATACACGAGCGTGGTGCTGACTTCCATCGTAAGAATCCACATTGATAAGAGCTGTAGCCAAAAGTACAGTCCCACCTAGTTATAAATTGGATCGAGTATTCAACGCATTAAGTTGACCTTGAGTACTGGTGGAAGCACCAGGATTATTGGGAGCAGAATATCTGGGAATAGTACTGGGAACAGAGGTAATATTTCAAGGATCAATCTCAGCATCATTAACATTAGTGGAAGGTGGAGCAGGAGGATTTATATTAGACGGATGTAACATGAAAAAGAATCCCATATTTAGGATGTATATTAGACGAAAAGGAGTTGCACCCTGACCCTGATAACCACTAAAATTTATATTCAATCCGAGTAAAAGTTTGCCTCAGATGACAACTGCACGATTAATGCGTTGGTCTCTGATCCTGTCAACATACAAATATCAAATTGTTTATA
>JAAAKG020142765.1:0-11531 GCA_010014905.2 Druon quercuslanigerum
AATGAAGGATGGACGACTAACGAAACAGGTATATCAAGGTAAAGTAAATGGCAGCGTGCCCAGAGGCAGACCGCGGATTTGTGATCTGTCCAATAAATGTACTCTGGAAAAAAGTAAATAATAAAGTAGCAAAAACAATTATTAAATCATTTTTTTATTCAAATAAAATTAAAGTTTTTAAGGTAGAAAGTCAAATGTTTTTAAATATAGTGCATTTTGAAGTCAGAGAAGATGAATCTTCGACAAAAAAGATCATCTTCAATAAAAAACTATAAATATAAACAAAAAACTCAACCAAAAAGTTAAACTATCAACAAAGAAGAATACTTTTCTATCCCAAAAGACGAATTTTTAAGCAAAAATATGAATTTTCAACCAAATAGTTTAACTTTGAACCAAAAAGTTCAATTTTTAACAAAGGAGATTCAGAAAAAGAAACAAAATGTAATCTTTACAGAGATTTTAGAGTAAACTTTACCTGTTACAACTCTATTGAATCTTGTTTTGTTTCAATGCAAAAAAATTTAAATTTACCTACTTGAAAATTACCGGCAACAAAAATGCACTACTGTTCTTTCCTTTTTAAGTTTTTTTTTTAACCCAAAAAGACTAATTTTGAACATAATACATGAATTTTCTACCTAACAGTAGAATTTTCAACTTATACAGTATACAGTATACAGTTTCAACTAAAAATGATA
Organism: Druon quercuslanigerum; assembly: GCA_010014905.2. Taxonomy (NCBI): domain Eukaryota; kingdom Metazoa; phylum Arthropoda; class Insecta; order Hymenoptera; family Cynipidae; genus Druon; species Druon quercuslanigerum. The sequence continues at coordinate 702 of JAAAKG020142765.1, forward strand.
CATATAGTAGAATTTTCAGATAAAAACTCTATAAAAAAAATCACTAAAAAAACATTTTTAACTAAACAGATGAATTTTCGATTAAGGGGATTAAATATTCTATAGAAAATATAGACATTTTCGATTTATTGAATGTACATAATAAAGTTTCAACCAAACATGGAATAGTTAAATTTTTGGATTAAAAAATAATAATGTTAAGAATAAAAATAGATCTTGAACAAAGTTGTTAAATATTTAAGTAAACAAATGACGTATCTACCCAGAAGACTAATGTTTGCCAAAAAAGACAACTTCTGAACAAAATAAATAATCTTTTAAAAAATTATTTAATTTTAAAGCCTAAAAGAAAAATTATCTACAAAAAAGTTTAATTTGTAACACAGAAAATATGACTGCTCAACTAAAAAGTTTACTTTTCAAACCAAGAAGATTAATTTTCTATAAAACAGTAGAATAGTCACCACAAAAATTAATTAAAAGTGAAATGCCTTAATTCTCAATAAAAAATTTGAACTAATAAATAATAAATAAAATTGAATAGACATCAATTTTCATGAAAACGAATTTTCATCAAAATAGTTAAATTTTCAACTAAAAAGTTGAATTTTTGACCAAGAAAATTAATCTTTTATCAAAAAATACGATTTTCAAACTTATCCAATGTACATGACAAAGTGTTAACCAAACATGGAATAGTTACATTTTCCGAAAAACCAAATTTTAACAATAAAAGCGAATTATTAACGCAGTTACCGAAATTTCAACCGAAAAGATGAATTCTTGATCAAAACAGACGAATTTTGAAAAAATTACGTGAAGTTTCTGCTAAAGGATTTAATTTTAAAGCCAAAAAGCAAATTACCTAAAAAAGTCGAATTTTTAATTTAAAAATATGACTCTTAGACTAAGCAGTTTAATTTTCAAAGCAAAAAGACTAACTTTAAATCTTGTGAAAATTGGTGGCATCTTTTAAAGCATATAAATATATCATCGTAGAACCGATTTAAATAAGTAGGAATCATTTGAATATTAATGATATTAAGCTTATTTATTAAAATCCTGTTTCAAGAACGTTAAAATCCATAAAAATAATTTCAATCCATCGAAATCTTTTAAATCCTTTGAGATCGAATAATATCTGTTACATCTGTAAAAATCCAATAAAAGAAGTACAAAAATTTGAAATCCTTTGAATATTAAGTCAAGGTTATTCATTGAAGTTTCCTATATACAACGTTGAAATCCCTAGGAATGTTTTTAATTCTTGGAGGTTTAAAATTACTTGAAATACTCTAAAATCCTTTAAAATGTTTAGAATAGTTAGGAATTATAGTGAACTCTAGAGATAAGGCCCCCTGATATAGTCCTTTCGAGAATTGACGAAACGGCCCTCTATCTGGGTAAATCCCCACCTCCTCCAGCCCCAAAACCTGCATAGTCTCAGAGTTTCAATGTACTTAAAAATTAATTCAGTTGCATTTATTTTTTTAAATTCTTTACAAAACTCGTAAAATCGAGCTTGAAATACGGAAAATTCCGTAATATTTAACACTGCCTTTAAAATATATTATAAAGGAATTATGATTTTTGTATGTAACTTATTGAGTGTAATTCACGACATCTCCAAAGATTTTAAGATATTCCTATTTGGTGACGAAATGAAAATGTAAAATGACGAAAAAATTACCCTTACAATTTTTATTATTTTTATTCAACAATTTTGTTTATACTCTCGTCAAGATTTCAAAAAATCTCTCGTGTGGATTTTAAGATATTCCTACTTGGTGATGAAATAAATTTAAAAAAGGTAGAGAAATATGTCATTTTTCTTTCGAAAGAGTATAATTTGTACGGAAAAAGGAACCAACTTCATGTTCAACCTTGAAAACCATCTTTCATGTTAAAACTCTCCGAATTGACAAAAGTCTTGTAGGAGCAAGGTTTTTAATGTTTACAATAAAGCTTAGTTTAGATAAAATGGTCTCATTAATCACTCAAGCTATTTGGTTGGAACATATATTCTTAAGCAAGCATAAAGTTCTAAAATTAACTTCATTTTGCATCTGCACCCGTGGAATTATTAGACATTCCTTTTTTGTATCTACTATAAAGAAAGCTCTCGATATGTATATTGAATGTTTTTATTTTAGTTTCAACCTCTAAAATAATAATTGATTTTAAATAACACTACCTAATTATTACTATTTTAGATAATACTTTTTATAAAATTTCAGTCTGTCCTCCATATTAAATGATCTTCATAGAAAATGAAAGGATATTTTGAAATGGTGAAGCTAAAATTTAAAAAATCGTTAGAATACTCATTTTTAAATGTGTTTACCTATTTCGAAAATATTTTTACGAGGCTTTTGCAATTCTTATTAATCGCCATGATCGAATGTCACGTCATCTGGTTTCTTGGTAGGAGCTATTTCTGTTGAAAATGCAGGTCCATCACATACGTTCTTTGATCTCTTAGCTTTATATTTTCATACTTAGGGTTCGGCTTAATTTAAAAAAACTGTTTAGCAATCACCGTTATCATTTTAAAACATATTTTTTAAAATATTGTTATTGTAGGTGCCCCAAGGCGATCAGTGTTTGACATTTGTTTAGGAAGCAGCTAAATTTACCAAAATACTTTCTCAGCGTAAATAAATTTTTAAATTACATAAATATATTACGAATAACAAAAACTTCTTTAACAGTCAATGCGAATTTCAGTTAATCGAATAAATTCTATTGAAACAGTCCAAGTGAATAATCAGCTAAACGATTAAATTGGTAAACTCGGTTATTTACAAAAACAAAATGTGCCATGATTATTAACTTCGATCGTTGCAGCTGAATTTATTAGATTTACTGAATTTACTATTTTTTCTTTTAACCGTTTTATTTTGATATTCTTATTTATTGATCGATCAATTGGTTAAAACGCCTTCCACAAAAACATCGTCTGGGGCGACTCTGTGGATGTTTCATTTTGAAGCAAAAGCAAGTGGATCCTCAATGTTAAATTTGCCATATAGATAAAAAAAGTAGAGATGAGGAGCGGTCATGTCACGGCTAACGCATTTTGCGATTAATAATCCGAATTTGCTGGAGATCTAAGTCACAAGCACAACGAAGTAAAGCAAATAAGCAAGTTCTACTGACGATTACTAATGTAAGTTTCTCGCTCGAGAGAACTGGACGATTCGTTCGCTGACAAACGGACAGATTGCAAAGGCGTCATTAGCACGGACACGTTGGTTTTGAGAGCATCAGACTCCGATTCGAAGCTTCTAATTCTAACAGGAAGCTTATACCATTCGCTTTTCATACAGTTATATCGTCGCCAGCGTTTCTTTGGCCTTTCGGTCCAAATAGAAATAAGAAGTAACTGACTCTGTGTGTTGAGTCCTACTCAACTCAGTCTTATGTTAATGGTATAAGGAAGCCAATGCGATGTAATGCAAAACATAACATATTACTCGCACCTGTCCTCGAGGATCGAAACATTATCAGCTAACCTTTACGGGCGATGATTGCTACATTTTCAAACCAATCAGTCATATAGATGACTCGTCAGTCACGAGTACAGAACCTATAATCTATTTTCATTCTATCTTAATGACAGATCTCGTTTTTCCAGTTTGCCATCAGCTTTTCCACGAAGAAAATTGTTTATAAGAGGCGCAAGGACTAGATTTCTGAGAGATAGAAAGAAAAAGATTAAATACTTTTGTTGAAACTAAACTCAGAACGCTTTGTAAAATATTTTGATATTGTTTATATTAATTCAAACATCGAGTCAGAGGCCGGCTAGCGCTTGATAAACTAAATTTCCTCATTTTTCTTACATCTAACCACTTCTGTAAAAAAAAAAGAAATAGCATCATAAATTTTTATCTTTCTTGCAATTCTGCATACCAAGAGCTTCAATGTGAGTCGATCCCTAAGAAAATCGAACTAAAAAAAGCTTTCAGGATATGGGTCTAAAAAGCCAAATTTCCAAACGTTTTCATTTTTCTTAGTTTTCAACTTAGTTTTTTCTTAGTTGTTAACCCTCTTGAACCAATATTGAAGTAGCTAGAATTGATAAATGACGGACGGAGGGACATCCGACCGTCGTTAGAAATGAGTGTTTCCGGCGTAGCCTAGGGAACCCTAATCACAGTTAACAAAAAATTATAAAAAATTGCCTATTGAGCAGAGCGAAAATGCTTGTTTGAACTGGAATTGATGTAATATTCTACCTGGCCAGTGGTCATGTAGTAAGGAACTTTTAGAATTTTGAATAAAAAATTTGTGAATTTGAACTTAGAACTAGAAGCTTTGAGGCTATAAAATCTAAGTATTCGAAAACTGATATCTCATTTATAAGAGACACCAACACCAAATTTTCAAGTCAAACAGAAAGTCAATTTTTTCACCTTTAATCACTTTTAATGATCTTTTAAAAATAAATTCTATTTATTTTTTATACTATTCTCACATCTTTTGGTCTAGGGAATTTATCATGTCAGAATAATCTAAGTTAGACATTTTTATTTTTTGATGGTAATATGCACTTTTAGACTATGTTTTTAAATCAAGTTTTGCGTTCAAACACTTAAATTTATTGAGGGTATTTTTATTTATTTATAATGCTGCTGACTAGTAACTTCCAAGGTATGTTCACTCCGAAATTTTTTGTTTGATTGAAAGTTTAGTTAAAACTAGAAATAATTTGGTTAGTTTATTTAAACATATGATTATTTTCGTTAATTTTTATCTGTCTATTCCTTTATGTTTTAATTTGAAAATTTGTTGAATTAAAGAAGCTGGTATTGAGTTCATAAAATATTCCTCAAAATTTAAAAAAACAATTTAGTTTTACCAAAACCTTCTTTCTTTATGTGATCAAACATACGAATTATATATTTAAATTTTGTTTCATAACATTAATAATTAAATTCAGATTTATATCAAGAGATTCAATCAGAAGGTGCATATCTGACACATTTTTGTTTAAAATTTGTTTATCACTAGAGGAGTGATAAAAATCACAACTAGAAACACGACTCAGTTCATCCTACCTTTTAAGAGTTAGATTCTGGGCTGAATATGCAAAACCTTAGTTAACATAAATGAAGTGATTAGGCTCAACGAAAGTATTTGTGCTACGCTCACCAAATTTCGGTGACCCTTGTGTCGTTTTGAGCCTTGTTTCCTAAAGTAGCAACTTATAATCCCATTAAATAATACTAATAATAAGGAATAAATATGATTTTAATTAAATAATACAAAAATAGGTCTTCAAAAATGAAAGTAGGATTAGAAATCTATAAAATGAGAACAGTAACATTTTTTAATTTACAGCTGCACATTATGCATAAAAAAAAAAAAAGATTTAAAAGTAATTCCAACCATCTTTCGGATGCCGTTTAGCAATCTATAAAAAAAGGATAGTTACGAGGAACTTCTCCTTTTAATATAAAAAAATTGTTTTGCTAACGGATTGCATCTGTTTTTAAACAATGAAAATTTCTATTGTGCTCTCATTTGTTTACGTTTCTCATTTTGTCTGCAACTTATAAATGTACTGAATTCGGCATACTTTTGGGGACTGGCATTTTAACAGTGAACGAAGTAGGTATATATGTTTAATTATATAAACGACAAATTTCTGCCATAATTTTCGGTTTTCTGTCTGCAATTTTCCGTTCGCAATATTCAATCTATAATTGTTAGGCCACCGTTGATATAGATAGAACTGCAACTATATGTTTGGTCTATAGAGTCCTAGATTTGTTCAGTTTTAAACGTTGCACGTGTCGTAAACATCAGTGTCAGTGCTCCCTTAAGTCTAATGGAAGAAACTGCTGTACATGTTCTAAAATTAAAAAAAGTTGTGACCGCAGACCTACATAAATATATTCATGTTTGCACCTCTGACTGTGAAGTGACCGTTTCTTCTAAATTTTTTTAAAACATTGAACTAGATGTAGGCTTGCTATGATCATCTTGTGTTTTTCTAAGTTTACTGTGTGGGATGTCTAGATATTCGTTCATCGATATTATTTAAAAAGTTTGTATTAAAATTAGATATGAGAAAAGTAATTTTGGAAGGGTATATGTTTGCTAAAATACTTTGTATTTCAGAGAAATTAAGTTAAATACAGTTGATTTATTATCGTGCTAATGCAGTTAAATATAAGTTCTGTATTGAGCGCGGGGTATAATGAAAGATCAATATCTTCTTCTCACTACCGAGATTCTCATTCTGATTCAGCATAAGCTTCTCTTTCGATTACTGTACTAGGCCCTAAATTGATTAAATATTAAATCACACTAGTAATTTGTTCCTTAAAAAATTAAACTTTTTAAAATAAAATTTATTCTTTATTATTTGTATCCCTTTATTTTCGCTTCCCAGTTGATGTTACCTAGTAATGGTTAAACTAAATAATAGAATAGTAGACAAAGAAAACTATTTGATGGAACTATAATTTGTATTAAACAGTTAAAAAAATTCTATCGAGAAACATTTTCCGAGATATTTATTTCATTCACTTGATTTATCGACAAATTTTCTCATTGTAAGTATCAATTTTGACAAAGCAAACATGTCAAAAGCTCAGGAATTAATTAATTTGCCAACTTTCGGAGCCTCAATAAATTCACCTAAAAAAATTGGTTTGAGGTTTGGCCGCCAATTACAATACATTTCAGGCTTGTCGATGTTCGAAAGCAAATATATTTCAGACCGGCGCGTCGGGATTTTGAAGCTCTGTTTAGTGTTAATCTGTTTAATCGTTATTCTGATAACACGTAACAGTATTAAAATTGAGGAATTATGTTATTAAAATTTACAAAAGTATTCAAAAAAATGTTTTTTTCTTCTAAATTGCAAGAAAAATGGCAATTTTCGTGCGTTTGTTTTACATAATAGTGATTTTTTCATTCGCAATATACCAGTAAAAAATTATGGCTTCCTCAATTTCGTACATGTTATGTGATGGGTGTCTCGTAATAGAATAATCGGCGCCGATGCTGAGGACTGGGATTCGTCTTAATATTTTGAATTTGAAGGCATGTAACATCTGCTTATCCCGTGGACACGCGAGTATCCGGAACGGAAAGGAGTGACGCAGATGACGCAATGCATCCATCGTGTAAACATATTGGTGCTTTAATTATACTCAGCTGCTAAATTTGCTTTCACGTCTAGCTTCGCGAAAATTCAAATCTGATTTTTTGTTATTTTAAAGGAATTTTTTGTAACATTGCGGTATTATTACTAACATACGAAAAGGACAGTTTTCAAAAACAATTTTTTTTAAATTTATTCTTTATAACGAGAAAACTTCTTTGTGGAACACAACAAAATTCTGTATTTGTGCACCAATTTTGTTTGTCTCAGCAAACATTTAGTTTTCTCAAGTCAACAAAAGGTGTTTTGGGGCATTAAAAAGGATAGTGGGATAAATACAAAAAAAAAACGATTTTTTTTCTTATCAAAATTATTTTCTCAGTAAAAAGGCTTTCAAGCGAAAAGCATGTTTTTTAAAAGAACGATAGTGTAAAAAAAGCAGGGCCGACTAAAAACACGGCTCCACCTCCTGTCAAGTAGCCCTTCTGTTCACTATGCCCTTTTTACCCACCTCAAGATAGTATCCACCTGAAGGGTAATGTGTTTGGTAAAGGAAAGAAACTAAAAAATGTATGGTTTGAATAGGAACATATCCCTACCCTCTTCTTCTTCAGAATTTCTCTTTTAACGTCCCAAAATGTATAAAGGAACTTGGGAGCACGCTTGTTAATTGTGAGAAACCAAAGAAAGGTATGTGTTGAATATACTCTAAATTTGAATTAGGGAAAAGTGCCTGATTCGAAATGAATTTTAACTGATTTAAAGAATGCGGATTCCACGACTGACAAATCGTTCCAAATTGACTTTTCAAGTCAGTCACTTTGACTCATTGATGAAGTCAGTCATTGTAAATTATCCAATATGTCGCATTTTCAAACATAAAAGTCCATTTTCAGCGAAAAATGGAATGGTCAAATATCCATTACAATAAATTAATTTTCTGTAAAAAAATAATTTACAACAAAAATTTGAATTTTTAACCACGGAGGTGGATTTTCAACTAAAAAAAATGAATTTTTAACAAACAAAAAAAATGACAACGTAATTAAACTTGCAAACAACTCGTTGAATTTTTAACCAAAACAGATAAATTCTAAACATAAAATGTAAAAGTTCACATTTTAAAAAATTTATTTTTTAATTTTAAATAAAAAATAGTGGATATTTGTATCAAATAAATATATTTCAATTTTAATTAAAAAATAGTTGAGTCGAACTAAAAAAGAAGAATTTTCAACCATGAATATTTATTTTCTACCAATAAAGATGACTTGCTCTAACCAGTAAAGTCCACCGAACTAATCAGTAATTTCAAGTGATTTTAACTTAAACTTTTACTGAGAAAATCATTTATTTTGAATAGCATAATTGGTAACTTTCACCAGTCATTTATACTCATTTTTAGTATAATAATTTATTAAAATGTAGGAGTTTAAGCAAGAATTTTAATTAATGAATAGTTTTACGATTCTATTATAGCAGACAAATCAGGCACAGCTATTAATTCAAGACAGTACGTAATTGAAAGTGATTTTTTGATTAATTGAGCAATATTAACTGATAGATCTGTTAAAACCACTGTTTGTCAGTAGAAGTGACTGGTTTTTAGTCGAAGCAGCTTGATTAATTATTTCAGAAAAATGATTTTTTATTTAAGTGGGTAGGAGGGTTCATCTTAGTGACTAGTTCGTTTGTAAATGGGAATGCACTAGAATAAAGTTATGGGTTAAATATAAACATAAACCTACCCACTTTCTAGCAGGTATCTTTTTACCCACCCGAATCAATCATTTTGAAGAATGCCAATTTCTATTGTGCTTTCATTTATTATCGTGTCTCAAAAATGTTTCAGCCAAACCAAACCCATAGAGTGCGGCGTACTTTTTTTCAACAAAAGATTTGATAAACCGTTATCAGGTTGTCTAATGGGAGCTCCTTTATCACCCATAGTATCAAACTTGCTTATGAAAGATGTGGAAAAAGAGCCTTACCAAAATTATCTTTCAAACAGATTCTTTATAAACGTTCCGCTGATGACGTATTTACAAATGTACCCACTAATAAGATTACAGAACTTTTAAACGTCTTTAACGGTTTAGATGATTCCACTCGATTCATACTAGACAGAAAAAAACAGCAAATTACATTTTTTAGATTTAGGGATACAAAAAACAAGTAACGGAAACCTAATAACAAATAGGTACAAAAAACCATCTAGGTATGGTAGTTACTTGACTTTTGAATCCCATCATATGTTGAGACAAAAGATCGGTTTAATAAAGGAGTTAAATTTGGTTGCATGTAAAATTTCCCGCTACTAAAGTTTATGTGCTATTTGGCGAAAGTTTATCCTACGATCTGGAATAAAAACTGATGTCTGCTACAGTCTCCTTAGCAACAATCGGAAAATGGGAAAGTTTGATTGAATTCGAGCTATAAATCGGTACAAGAGTTTTAAAACAACACGGAAAAAAGTTAATGTTGGTTGCAGGTAAGGGACCGTACTTAAATTACGTAACAGCTTAAAGGGGAGGGAGTACCCGACACTCTGTGTAAATTTGGTACAGTTCCACTGTTAAAGAGGGGGGGAGGGGGCTGGAGATAACCGGAAGGGTAGGGTAAAAAACGAGGACACTTACAAAAGCTCTAAAAAAAGGGCATTTCGATGTTATTGCGTTTCAGCATACGTAAATTACAGATGGGGGAAAATCTGCCACGCACAGTTTTCACAGAAAGTCGGTTGCGCTTATCTCTCCATTGGGATTTTATCAAAGAAAAAATGATCTAGCAATTGTCGTTTAATTCGTAACTGGCATTCAAAATCATAAGGTTGCCCAAAAAAGTCTGTTTCTGTAAAAACCAGAACATTTTCATAGTTTTCAAGAGAAAGCCAGGGCACCAGGACAGATAAGGCAAACCCAGGACATGTCCCGGAAAACCAGTACGTCTGGTAACACTAGTTACGTAATTTAAGTACGGCCCAAAGTCTTGCAGTGGTTAAAAATTAAACATATTTTATCGAAAATTTCACAAGAGCCAAGGAGAATAATTCTGATCTCTTCTACTGCGTCACGCTAAAGTAAGCAGATTTCAGCAAAACATGTAGAATCAGCAACAGAAAATATGAATAAAAGATTGTTCTTACTGATAAATCTCCTCGGAAATAGGTTAGACTATTGTAGATGAATTAGAACTTATTTCACTCCACTTAGCAAAAAGGAACTGACAGATGGGAATCCCCGTTGCTCTCCAATTTAATGAAGTTAAACGACGGTAGAAAGCGCTGCAGTCGTAATACTCGCAACATTTCAAATAAAAATGAAGCGATTATCAGGCGAAAGATATTCCAGGCAAGGTGAAAAATCAGAAATGGTCTTCGATTCGTGTAAAGTTAAACTAACAAGGTTATTTTTTGTTGCGGTGAATCTTTCACCTTGAATCGATGTGAAGTTTATAGTGATAATTTGCTGAAATACGTAATGAACGGTTATAACGGTTTTATTACTAACTGAAAAGTATAAAATAAAATAAAATATTGAAAACAGTCTAATATGCAAATTCAACAATTGAGGGGTTACGTGCAATAACCGGTTATAGAATTCTGGCGCTCCGTTTGGTTGGCCCCTGGAAGCCTGTAAAAAATGTTTCGAATTTTAATTTTTAAAACATGTATTTGAATAGCAAATTTAATCGCGCATCTTTTTTTCTTC
>JAAAKG020142766.1:0-11531 GCA_010014905.2 Druon quercuslanigerum
CAGTTGCGCTATTTCGCAAGTACTGACGATAAGAGCGCGGAAGGAGGTATACAGTATACACAATACAGTTTTGCTATATTGCAAGTACTGATAAGGACAGCGCGCAAAGTGGTGGGGTAGGACTGGTCACATGCGATGTGTATATTAAAATATATTAATTAGGACTCAAGATACATTTGAAGTCTTTCGAAATAAGCCGAAGAGGATTTAAAAATATTAATTAGTACACGAGGTACGTGAAGCGTGTCACCAACGCCCCCACCCTCCTGGGGAATTTTTTAGTGGTTTGATAAAGCGTATTTGATTTACTTCGAAATGAGCAACTGATACTTTAATTACATGAAGTGTGACTAGAGATAAGTATAGCCTATCACCAGCCCCCCACATTCTTGCGCGCTGTCGTTATCAGTACTTGTGATGTGGCGCAACTGAAATATTTTGTAGTGAGAAGCATAAATCAGAATATAATCTGAAATATTTATTAGATTACTAATTAGTCACACTTTTGCCGAAATTCTGAACAAGTAAAGTCTCTTTAATTTAAGAAAATGCGGATGATGCTTGATATTCTATGTTCCATATTAGGTGTTTTAATTAATCCTGTTGGTAAATATAATAGCATCTATAATTTAAGGTATTTTTTGAATTGCGCTCTCTAAATCTGAAATATTGAAATATCAATATTTCATAGTAAAATTCCATTAACTGAATTAGCGAGAAGTGGGTCACTACGAATTACTAAAAAACTGCTAATTCAAATAGTGAAAATATCCCACTAAAGAAATTAGTGACATTTCACTGAGCAAATAGTGGTTTCAAAGGTAAAATATTTACTATTAAGTAGTGGAAAATCACTATTTAAATGGTGAAAAATTAATGATTACGCAGTGAAATTTTTGTTTTAAATATGAATAAAATGAAATTTATCAATTAGAAGTAACTTTACGCAATTGTAAGTGTATTTCTCTATTAAATTGCATATTAGAAAATACTTTTCTTGCAAAATTTTTTCTTTATCTAAAAATGTAAAAATACATTAGACTTTTAAATCTAATACTATTTGTAACAGTGTAGCGAAAAGAAGTCCCGTAAACCCGAATCCATTGGATTAATCTATCTAATTCAATTCTTCGTCGGATTCGCTAAGAACCTCAACTGAAATAGCATTTTTGACCCTTTTGAGCGAGGTATACAAAGATTTTACTGAGCTCAGTGCATATTGAGCGCAACATACTCAGCGCAAAGAGTTTGCGAACTCAGCACCAAAAACAAAATGAAATTTTAATAAAAAGTTAAAGGCTATTAAATATATAAAGGTTATATATTGGACTCGCATTTCTATTCACTTAAACAATGTGCCCGTTTCCCTGGATAAAAAACTAGTTTTTTGCCTGACCTTTAACGCAAACAATAAATGGTTAAACAGCTTGCTTTCTCTGTTTATGCAGTTCTTGAATGTAATTTTCAACGTTAGATCCCTCCTAAAACAAAAATACAATTATATTCGAGCTAATGGATTTAAGGATAAAGCGTTAGTCTAGATATGTATAGTATTTACCGGTAGTAAGACCATAAGGTCAGGATTCGGCAAATTTGCTTTTTGCTGATACGGATTCGTGCCGCCATTTTTATCTATGTCCTGCAACTAAAAATAATGTAAAGATGATCTAAATCGCGCATGATTATAGCTTTTCATAAAAATTAATGACAATACAAACGTTTTCCTGCATGCCTGATAGCGAAGTTTTGTTTCGCTCTGAGTCTATTTTGCCAGTGACAAAATTTGGATTTGGCAACAACTCGGGTAGCATCACTAGTATCCTCAGATTTTCTATGATAAAAATTTCTATTAAAAAATATGCGAAGAGAGCAGTACTCAAAAACTCACAGAACAAAAAAAAGCTTACCGTCGGTTAAATTAATGGATGCTCGCTGAAAGAGATCCCGGTTATGGACTCGGCAGTACTTATTGATGAAGAGAACGAACACTGTTCACGATCGCTGTATACTCCAAATCGATCTGTTTTAATGTTTCGAAATAATTAGGCATTATAAAACATACATCAGGTTTAGTTCCCCCGGCTTTTTATCCACAATAATTGAAATTTTTAAACTGAATTCGGAGATGCTATAAAATAGTATACGGGACATCCTTGAATTCTTTTTTGAGGGATAATAACAAAAAAATTCTTCTTCTTAATCTTGGGAGAATTGTATCATACATAACCTCAAAACAAACATTACAATAATCAAATGTAGCTACATAAAAATGTATTTAATTTTTCTACAAAAGAAGAGTTCGGGGACGCCCTTTAGCGTGTGCGCTATCATTTCCAAAAATTTTAATACAGAATATTTTGTATTATAGGAAAAAAATTGCTGGCTCAGGCACAAGTTCTGAAAATATTTGCTAAAACAAGTCAGCATCAACAAAAAAATATATAAAAAATTCAGATATTTCAAAAAATTTTCTTCACATGTTTAAAATTTAAATGTTAAATGAATAGTACTAGTTCAAAGAATATTTGCTGAAAGAAGTCAGCAGAAACAAACAAAGAAGAGAAAAATGTACTTATACAAAAATATTTCATAAGATTGCCGGAAAAATCTGTACTGCAAAGTTTTTACAATATACGAAAAGTACCGATATGTCTGCTTACCGATTAAAATTTGGGCAGAAGACTTATCCAACAGAATTTCTGGGTTACACTTGAAAGCGTCGGCTATTTCCTCGGCTGTTAGACTGCCGTACACGCTACATGGATGATAAGCCATATTTGAGACCTGAATATTCCTAATAATAAACTGGATGTGAAATTATTATGAATAAATACTGAATTAAATCAATTTATGTAAATATGGTACTGATCGATGTAAGAACTTCAATTTACTTTGCCGTTTATTTTAGTTAGAAACACCCTAATCTCGAAATCAACACGACGCTTATTTTTTTTAGAGCAATAGAACTGCGTTTCATTAAAATGTTCCATTGCACCTTCTCGACACACTAATAACTGGGACACTGAGAAACCATCGAAAACTCTGAAACTATTCGTAAAACTGAAAAATGATCACACACAACTGATTTTCAAGGTAAGAAGGTTATTGGTAGAACAGGCATCCTTATCAGAAGTAAAAATATGTCAAATAAGGCTAAAATGGCAACTGAACATCAGCGAGACATGGACCCATAGAGAAACAGATGAGAGTAAAATTAACGCGATTGACATGACATTCTTGCCCATGATATGCGGGAAAACTCTGGTGGACAAAGTGAGTAACGAGATAATCCTTAAAGAATGTGGTTCGGGCATGTTGAGAGAATGAAGCATGAACGACTAACGGAACAAGTATATCAAGGTAAAGTAAATGGCAGCGTGCCCAGAGGCAGACCGCGAAAAGAATAGTTAGAATGTGAGAATGAGATCCTAGTTAGAAGAAACATAAGAAGCCATAGAAATACGAGAGCGGAAAATATATAATAAGAAGAGTGTCAGTAGAGAAAATGAGGACTGAAACAAAAGACCTTGGATACTAATGGACCCAAGTAGGGAACCTCACATGACGACTTTATGAGGATCTTCACTTGGGGTAATTGCTAGAGAGATTGATAAGCAACCTGGGTCGGATCAGTGTTGCAAAATAAACATGTTATTTAAATAAATAACACGAGAAATCTATATCAATCTAAAAATTCTATAACGCGTTCCTCATACTACTTCCTCCCCCACCGAATAAGTCAGGCCTATCACTAAAGGAAAACGGCTTAATAGTGTAATAATAATAATAATAAAATGATAAGGGATGTTCTGCTATAGTAACCAAACGCAAATGTAACCATTCCGATGAAACCATACGAATGCGAAGTGCACATTCTGCGCCACGTGATTACGGCGTCTATCTGTATTTCACTATTTGAATAGAGAAACTTTCACTATTTTTCCAATAGAAGTTCACTAATTCTATAAAAAAAACCTAAAAAGTCACTATTTTACCAGTGAATGGTTGAGTCATCACTTTATATCAGCATGGTCATGAATACATTGAAGTTTAAGGTTGTCAAATAGAAAAACTTAATAAACGGACGCGATTGAATAAGATTACAAATTTTATTGAAACAATCAAAAGGCATTAAAAGTGATAGTTCTAAAGAGACGTCGTAACTTTTTTGAGTGTACTTATCGTCTGGGTTTTATAATATTTCTTTATTGTATTAAATACATTTTTGTGAAATAAAAACTATGATTCATTAAATTAATAATAATATTAATTGAACTACAATGAACCTTCTAGTTTTACTTCTTTTTGCAGAATTAACTTGGCCCCATAAACCAAACGCAATTCATCCTCTTCCCTTTGAAGTTAATATTCAACAATGCGAATTTTCGACGAGTCCAGGTGTAAGTTTTCATTTAATGGCAGGTCCTTATTATGTAGGAACGGATGACGATCACCGATACATTATTGGAGTAATCATAAGCGGACATTTGTATGCATTCCTGGCTCCTAGAACGAATCTTGATAGTAACTTGGGAAGAGTTAAAATTCGCATAAATGGCAACAAAGCCAACGAGACTGTACCAATATCGGATGAAGAACCTCTAAATGATTTGTTTTGCAAGAGATTTGGGCCAAAAAATGTTCGTGCTGCCATAATAAGCGAATAATTTAACCTATGCCTACCTTCATCGAAATTATGAACAATCAAAATAATAAATATAAAAGCAAGCATAATATGTATCCATATTTTTAATTACTTTCGTAACTCTTATTTCCTGAATTATTCAATATTTCAGCAATAATAGTAAGCTTCCGATTGACTGTGTTGTAACAACCATATCATCTCCAAAACTTTCCTAAAATCAAAACAATCAGTTGTCAATTTATCCTTGCACTCCCCTTGCTACGTGCACTGACAGAAGCTAGGCATAGCAGCCATACTAACTTGTAGTTATTGTCGATTCGTGATAAGCAAGGTCAATTGCGTGCGTCGATTTAGCGTAGACGCTATCTTAGTTGAGTGTGACAGCTAGCACAGAGCCGCACAACCGCAGCTTTGACGATTCAATTTTTCCAACGTTATGCAGTTGCTGTGACAAGCTTGTTTTAATGTGCATATATTATTTCTATTGTTTTCGGAAGCCATCCATTTACTCCAGAACAACAATTCTTGAGATAACTTTTTTATTTTCTCTCAAACCTTTTCTCTAATCTTTCTTAAGCTAAGTAATCACCTTTTTCCGGTCATTTCTGCTGCTTTATAGCTTAAACTTCCAATAATTCCTTGTGAAAGTCTCACCAATCATATTTTACTCCACCTGTAACATGTACTTATTTCCTTCAAAAGGGTTTTGCATTTTCTTTTCTACTTCCGGATTATTTGTTACCTTGATTTATTTTCAAATACTTTTTTCAAATAAATAATAATCTTTTCTATTATTTAGATAAACTTGGAAAGTTCTCTCAGGAAACATATTACCTGCATTTCAAATTATTTCCTTGGGAAAGAATCAATCACTCGTTGCATAAATTATTAAAACATGGATGCTGAATAGATAGGAAATTTCCATTACCAGTGGCTTATTACTCGGAGTATGCGGACAGGTCCTGGTTTACGATGTACCGTAATGATGTGGTCTTACAATCACGTAAAAACAGAAAAAGAACATAGAATAACGGATGCTCTGAATAGTGCTGTATATCTCACAGATCAAAAAATTTCTATCACTGAGGGGAAAAATTGTATAAATTATAAAAGAAACAAAAAACTGCTTTGACTGTGTAGATATTTATGCCAGGCGAGTAAGCCAATTCATCGAAGTCATTGTAGCAAATTTACTGAAGAAGCTGAAAGACAAAACACCGCAAGTTTTTGATAGCAATGAGACCAGAAATAACAGGGCTGCGACTAGTTATATCTGTGAAAAAGCTAGTTCTGATGACGATGACGATCTGTAAAAGATTTTGCGTTTAAAACTATGTTCTATTTATTACGTTGAAACGTGTTTATACAAATTCCTGCTATGATTATTAATTATTGTGCTAAAGTAAAATTTTTTTTGAAAAATTGTCTCTTTATCAACTTTTGTAACCTTTTTATATTTATACATTGTATTTTAAATCAATGATTCAAAAAAGCCCCAGGTAGCAATTTTTCCTTCAAAAGCTTCGTAATAAAAATTTGCAGCGTACTACGAATGGCATTTGGCTAAATGGCAGGATACAAAATATAAGTAGTTGAACTTTGAATCTTGTCTTGTACTAAAATACAAACTTGATTTTCAAATCTCTATACTTTTCAACCGAACTCAGATGCTAAACTTCACTTCCCATGTTTTGGCGGGGTATGGAAGCGAACCATAAGATTTGGTGAAACAGTAAGTGGTCCGGCGACGTAAGTCCAGAACATTCGATAATCCATCCAACTAAGGTAAGCTCAGTCAGTGATTATTTCCAACTGAGGCAAGATCTGCCACTGATGCAGCTAGAAAATACAAGATGAGTCAGTGATTAAATTTTTAAGGCAAGATCAGTTTGTGTTTCTATCAACTAACGGAAGATTAATCAGTGATTTGGTGAGCTATTGCCAGTAAAGTTACTGATCCCTTCAGCTAATGCAAGACTGGCTAGTGATGTGACGAGATAAGCAAAATTCTTCATTAAAGATATTATGGAAAAGATACAATATATTGGCGTTATTCCATTTTTAAGATCAACTATAGCTACTGGAGGCAACTGCTTACCCTGATTCGCTGAATCAATGACAGTACTTCATTTATGTCGCCTGATCACTTCTTGGTTTTGCCTTAGTTGGTAGGATCACTGACTTATCTTGCTCTATTAGGACCCTCAGTTTGACGTATCACTGAACATTCTCATCATAGCTGGTCCGGTCATGGCGTCCCTTCTTAATTCTCTCGTTTACAGACCATTCTGATATTTTCTTACCGTGTTTTGAAGTCGATGGCAATCATATACTATCTGCTAATTTCCATTTTCAAATTGTTACTTTTAATTCGTAATTAGCTAACCATAAAACCATTAAATACTGATTTTCGTCAAAATTGGTTTCGCGATTATTCCGGTAATCGCTACTTACAACGAGAGTTCATGAGATATGCGCCGGCGATTCGATTGGGGCTTCACAGAGAGAAAGTATATAGAAACCCATTAGGTGCGTATTTCCTCTTGCGATCCTATGGGCCACATCTCCTTCTTAGAGAATAGGAAATTTTTCAAAATATTATATCCCTTCATTATAAGTATTTATAAATTTTTAAAAAAGACAGTTCGCACATTTAGTTTGCAATAGTCTGAAATTCTGACATACTAGGTAAATTTTTGTTTTAGATTCGCTTACAAAATTAAAAATTATATCGGGGCACATTTGTATATCTTAGTAAACTCTAGAGAGACGGCTCCAGGCCTTTCAGCCCGGCCTTAATATAGTTATGGATATAGCAAACGACAGCGCATGACCCGCAGAGACAAATACTATGACTTACCACCAGCTGCCTATTGGATTGTTTACACGATATGTTCTGGAATATAGATGTTGTCACCCTGAACATGTAAAGCGAACAGGACGCTGATCCATATGTCCAGTCCGGCTCCTCTTAAACCTGATTACCCATTGTTTTCCTGTGTGCTTTATTTCATGACTTAGTCATAAACGTTAGTAAATGTTGTTTGCATGTGCCGAAACACTTCAGTTATCATGGAATTGTATTCAACGATTGTCATTTGTATGTAATTGTTGCCCATAGTCTCACGATTCTTTTATTTTTGACAGTTGATAAATTTATAACCTTAAAATTAGTTCAGTTTGTTGATTAAAAATTATACATTCAATTAATTATATTTGGACTGATATTTTGACCGAAAGCATAATCAGTTTGAACCAATCAATTTCAGTTGTCCGCAGACAGCTGGCAATATTGTGACCCTCTGCTTACGTCTTATCTGAGTGGCAAGTACTTATTTTAATTGAAAATGATTTTTTTTTGTATAAGGCCAAAGGCACGTTACAATACGTGAATGTAGCTGTTTTATTCAAAAATTAAATTTTATCATGTTTCTGTACAAACACGTCTCACTTTGACGTAATATAAAGTCATAAATCTGCGAGATTTTTTTCAAGAATATTCATTAGTAACACTCTTATGGAAAGGTTTCCTAAGAAGGTTTCCCGTATTTTAACAAAATGAGAACTGTGATTGGAATTGTCTACTTCACCTTAGTGATTTGCGCCAATCCTGTTGGTAAGGATAATAATATCTTAAGTTTAGAGTGCATTTAAACTTCTGAAAAGAGATTAAATTTGATTACTTTTAGTCGCACCGCGTATTTGTGGTGAGACTAAAAGGTAGACTAAAGGTACTACCAAAAAGGTAGTAGTGAGCCTTAAGTTATTTTTGTGACCATTCGCAGGCTGGCCGTCCAGACCCATACAAGACATTAGAAAGGCGTAGGATTGTTACTTTAATTATTTAGGTGACTAGTTACAGGCGTTCTTTGATCGTTAACGCGACAACATCAATTATTATTATTTATAAATATATTTATTTATATTTATAAATATAAATTATTTCTTTGATCTTTCGCAGGGGTTAATTGTCCTTTCTCCTAAAATTGGAAGGCGATAGTAGTGTAACTCAAATTATGTCTGTTATCTGTCACTGGGATGCCTTAACGCCCTATAAGATACATAAACCATTTCTGTACCAGAATTATAAGAGTGCCAGAAGTCCAATTTCTAGAAATGTGACACATTTTACTAATATTTGCCGACCTTTCCTAAAGATAATGGCTTGTAAGAAAGAATGTTTACTACATACAATATGTATTTTTAAATACTATATAACGTTTACGCACAGCATTTTTGGAAATTTGCATTATTAACTGAAATAAACATAAAAACTATAAAATTCAGTTTTATCATGTTTTTACCTTGAAAATAAAATATGTCCATAGATATACTATAATATTTGTTATCAGTGCTTGAAAATACATCAGTATATTTAATTTAATATTATTCGCAGGTTTTCTCTTTTAGCATCGTTACCATGTAAATTTGAATTGCTTCAAATTATTCTTTATCATAAATTAATTAAATAAAAATCAGTTATTTCTTTTCACGTTCAGTGCCCAAAAAAAGGTAATATCAAATCACAGATAATATTGAACTTTTTGGCGTGATTGATTGAAATTCAAATGGTAAAATTGTACAACTATCTTGCATTAAATATTAAAACAATTCAATTTATGAATTAAAGGTTTGTCGAAAATTACGTTGGATCAACAAACATGCTTTTATATAAAATTATGCTTAAAGAAATAACAAAGTACATAAAAGTATTTTTATTCTTTCAACTAAGATTCCAACAAAAAAGATATATGTTGATCGTGCGTTATATCTAGAAACGTTTCAACTGAACAAAGTCTAAATTATTCTTCTTATAATTTAGTACGTTAATATATAGTAAAGAAAATTGGAATTTATGATATATTTGATTAAACGCATTTCATTTATATAAGAAAATGGACAACACAATTAAATTTCACTAATAAGATTTGAGACGTAAGAAATTCGCAAAGTAATCGACAAAGATATTTGAAAAAATCACATTCCAATGTATTAGGTTATTGTTAAATAAAATAATTAATTTTCCAGATATTTATTATTCTTTCAGAATCACGTTGGCCATTTATTGGGAACGCCACAATTCATCCTTTACCTCTTAAAGTCAATAATCATCATTATGAAAGTTGTATAGAGCCAGGTGCTTTCTACCCCCTACCGATAGGCTTTTACAATGTAGGAGTAGACGAGGTTCAGAAGCATGTTATTGGAGTAATTCTGGATGATAAATTGCTTCCATTATTGGCTCGTAGATCAGACCTTAATAATAACTTTGGAAGAGTTAAAATATACATAGACGAAAACTGTGCCAACGTGTCTATACCAATATTGAGAAAGGATCCTCTAAATCGTCATTTCTTCAAAAGATTCGGATTAAATGACATTCGACTTGCCTTTATATGCGAATGATATAAATCAAAATTACATCAGTAATAATGGGCAGCGAATAGTGGGACAGCATCCAAAATTCCTGACCAAAATCCAAAAAGTCGGTATTTTTGTCTTAAATTTCGTACGAACAGATTTTCAGTGTCGCGTTTGATGAAAAGCAGATTTCAAAATTTCAAAAATCAATATTCAAGATTGCAGAGTTTTTCATGAAAAAGGTAGAGTTACTTTTGCTGAAATTATTTACCAATGGGTTTTCAGGCCTTTGTCCACGAAAATGAACTTAGAAAATAATAATGCAAGATGGGGCGTTAAAAATGCAGGACTTTTATATAGAAAGTGAATTTTTTTTCGCTAAAATCAATAATTTTGGGTCTTTTTAGAGAGATTTTTCACCAACTTTTTTGTGCCGTCTAAATGCATGTTTTTTGGTACATTTATTTCTTAATATAGATAGGAATTTTTGAGGGCTCAGCATACGTTATGATTATTTAATGATGTTTTATATGTATTTGTACTAAATATTTTTCAGGCATAAAGAAAAATAAAGTGAACACTTAAACCAATTTTCAAGCAATGATTCTTTGTTATTAAAACCCACGTTACATTTTTTGATACTAACAAAAAGTACTTAGTAAACGAATCGAAAATGAAATTTCGTTTCCTACCATAACATCACTCAAATTAATTGGGACTCAATTATCCATTTTAAATTTTTGTGAAAGGCAAATGAGCAAACTTCTCAAATTTAAATCACTCAACAGCCATTCAAAAAATATCAAAAATAAAAAGGCAATAAAATACAAATCAATACCTAATTTTGCAAGTATTCAAAATTCTAAAACCGGCGAAATAGATTCTTATTTCACCAGTTCTAACTCAAATTGTTATGAAATGTGAGGGAATACACTGTAAGAAAAAACTATTGCAAATTTCTTATACATGTTATAATAAGGTTTCCGAAATTTCTTCGTGTGCCTAACAGTTAACTACAAACACGACGGGGATGAGCCAGGGAGGAAATCGGGCTATAAGACAGCAGCAGCTTGACCAGCTCAGTAGTACGCACGAGTACGGAGCGTGGGAACTCACATGAGTGTGTGTGTGTGCGCGTGTGTGTGTGTGCGTGTGTGTGAGAGAGAGAGAGAGAGAGAGAGAGAGAGAGAGAGAGAGAGCACTACCGATTATAAATTCGTGATACTACTGCTATTATATTTAATAAACCGAAAGAACACAAGGAATTCGTTAGTATATCTTTAAAAAATGGTTGCCTTTCAAATAATCAAAAATAGAAAAAACAAAAGAAATCTAAGATTTGAATCTTATATTAAATTGTTGACTTTCTAAGTCAAGCGATGAGGATCTGGGTTGCAAGAATCAAGTATTTTGATCATGGAGCACCAATGATGACTAGAGCAATACGCATTATTATTATTATTATTATTATTATTATTATTATTATTATTATTATTATTATTACACCATTAAGCCGTTTTCCTTT
>JAAAKG020142767.1:0-10323 GCA_010014905.2 Druon quercuslanigerum
GTCCTGGTAAGATTAGAAGGGATTGTAGGTAATAAAAAGAAAATGATATTGAGATAAATTTAAAAGAATAGATAGGTATAGGCTGAAATAAAGAAAAGTGAGGGAAGTAAAGTTTAATATAATTATTTTAAAAAGATGATGTTAAAATATTAAGGTGAGTATGCGAGAGATAATTTGTGATAGAAAAAAAAATTGAAAAAGATATATGGTTAATTGTTTTGATAAAAGTGACAGTTAAAGATTAACGGGGTTTCAAAAGATCAATTGACCTTGAAAAGACGGATATTAAAAAATATAAGTGGAGAATTAATTTATAAGATGAAATTCCCGGCCATTCTTTTTAAAACTAGTGTTAGAAATATTTCTATCAATCCTCTCTTCTCTATCCCAGCTTATCCCTCCTTATACCAAATAAAAGATAGAGAAATATTAAAATGGATAAACGAACTATAGACTCGGAGAAAGGAGAAGGGATTGAAAAAGATAGACAGAGAATCGTATTGAGGAAAAAATAGAAATGGATGAAGATAGGGATAGTCAAGGGATAATGTGGAATTAAAAAAGTATTTTCCGCCTATCTTTTTTAATCCTCTATATTCTATTTCCTCTCAATCCCGTTTTATACCGTAACAGCATCAAAAAATAATTAAGTGTATAGATGATATATAGGCTTGGATAGAAAAGAATTGATTAAATTATTTTTTAAATGATTTTAAAAAAAATCTTGATAATTGTAAAAGGTATTTAGAAGGTGTAAAAGTTTTAAAGAGATTCAAAAAATATTTCAAGATTTTAATCAAATCAGATTATCTTAAGATTCCTAAATACATTTTTTATCATTTCTTACTGTAAAAAATTATTTGGTACAAATTTCAAATTTTTAAAAATATTTCTATGAATGTCGAAAAAGTAAACAAGATTTTAAACCAATTTTCTTATTTTTAAATATTTTCCTAAGTTCGGGATTAAAAAATAAATTTTTCGGTTACACTCTTTTTTTGAAAATTAATTTTTTCGGGATTTATCATTTCAGTTGAAAGTTCATCTCTTTTGTTCGAAGTGTAACTATTTCTTTAGCAAGAATGTATCTTCTATTTTTGGTTAAAATTTTATATTTTTGTCCAAAATTAATCTTTTCTAGTTCCATTTTTGTTATTTGCAATCGTTTAGTTCTCAATCAATGGGGTTTTATTAATAATTCAACAATTTGTATGAAATTAAATTATTCGGTTCAAAATTAACTTTTTCGTTAAAAATTCATATTTTTTGTTTAAATTAAACTGTTTATTTAAAAATTAAATCATTTTAATGAAAATTTAACTTCTTGGTGGAAAATTAACTTTCTTGTTGAAAAATCATGTCTTTGTGGTTGAAATTCAACCTTTTGCTAGGTAATATATTCTTTTGGGTTTTAGATTTAAAAATTATGTTGGAAATTGTAATATGTTGTTTAAAAATGTATCTTTTTTAGTTTAAAATTCAACTTCTTATTTGACACTTAAACTTGTTTGTAAATAATTCAGTTTTTTTAAGATTCACCCCCTTTGTTGAGAATTTGACAGTTTTGTAAATCATTCGTCCTTTTGGCTTTCAAATTGAAATTTATCTTTAGGTTAAAAATTTTCCTATTTGGTTAGAAATTCATCTTATTTAGTTCAAAATCTAACTGCTTTGCTAAAAGTTGAACCAGTTTGTTAAAAGATAATATTTATTTAACATTTATCTACTTGGTTGAAAATTTAACTAATTCATTTTTTGTAAATTAATCTTAGGCGTTACAAAATCATACTTTGTTTAAAACCATTTTGTTGAAAATTCATTTATTAAAAGTTGGCTAATATTTGGCTGAAAATTCATATTTTTACACCCACCTCCTAAAAGCTACGTAGCCCAAAATTGAATCAAAAAGTAGGAAAGAGATTTCCTACTTTGATAATGCTGTTGACTTTCAAGGTTTTTTGAAGGTCAACTTAAAAAAAAATAGAAACTCCCTTTTTCTACATCGGAAGTCGACAGAGCGAGAAATTTTACGTTGAAATATGTACCCAGGTCATAGGTACATTGTAGCCTTGAAGGTCACTCTAAGGTCATTTGAATTGAACAAGGTTTGCATACCTCTGACTCAAGGTCAAACTAGTCCTATGATCTGAGTGAAGATTCGAACGTAAAATGTACAGCTTTATCGATTTCTGAGGTAACAATAGGGGGCTTTCAATGGAAAAAATTTACCTAGAAATGAACTTGGAGGTCATCTTCAAGGTCGTGCTTAAAACCTCTCATGAAGACGCCTTGTTAAAGTTAGTAACCTTGCTCGTTACGAAAAAGGTTTAAAAAGATTTTATTCCCAGAGGTATGTAGACGTTGCTTGAGTTCGAAAGACCTTAAGGTTTTTTCAAGGTCAAATTTAAAAAAATAAAAAACGTCTTTCTTTTCATCGACAAACAATAGAGCTTTGAATTTTATTTTTGAACATGCACTGAGGCTACAGGTTCAATTTAACCTCACCCAGAGGTATAACATAACTTCTTTAAATTTAAATGACCTTAGAGTGACCTTCAAAGTTACAATATACCTATGACCTTGGTACACATTTGAACGTAAAGTTTCCTGCTTTCATGATTGTCGCTGTAAAAAGGGGGTTTCCATTTTTTTAAAGTTGACATTCAAAAAATCTTGAAGGTCATCCTCTAAATAGAAATAAAGGTCACCATTGAATTCCTCGTTGAAAGCTACTTTAATAATGACCTTGACCTCTCTGAGAAATATCTAATCTGTCGGCCCGGGACTTTCGTGAAAATCTGTATGTTGCACTTTTATTAAACAAGAATAATTTTTTAACCAAAACGTTGACTTTTTAACAAAATACACGAATTCTGTATCAAATAGTAGAATTTTTAACTAATAAAGGATAAGTTTCTAGCAAAAAATGGAAAAGTTCAATTTTCAGATAACAAGTTAATTTTTCGCATAGCAACCTAAATTTAAAAAAAATAAAGAAGTAAATCTTTGAAAAACACGATATTTCAAAAGTTAAATTAAATTTCAAAGCAAAAAAGGGAGTCTTCAAAAAATATGAATGTTTAACAAAAACGTCTCATTTTCCAGAAAAAATATGAATTTTCCAACCAATAGATTATTGTTCTACCAAAAAATATTTTAAATAAATACACAGTTGATAAAAAAATTAATTCTCAATAAAATTTTAACAAACTAAAAAAAAGTTCTATTTTAAATAAAAAATATGAATTCTCAACTAAAACTATCAATCTTTTAATAAATAAATTTTTCAACAAAATAGTTTTAAACAAAGTATGATTTTTTAACACCTAAGATTAATTTACAAAAAATGGAATAGTTGAATTTTCAACCAAAAAGTTAAATGTTAAATAAATATTATCTTTCAACAAACTGGTTCAACTTTTCTCCAAGCAGTTAAATTTTTTAACTAAATAAGATAAATTTCTAACCAAATAGCTAAAATTTTTAACCTAAAGATAAACTTCAATTTTTAAGCCAAAAGGATGAATGATTTACAAAACTGTCAAATTCTCAACCAACAGTACCAAATAATTTTTTACAGTAAGAAATGATAAAAAATGTATTCAAGAATCTTAAGATAATCTTTATTTGATTAAAATCTTGAAATATTTTTGAATTTCTTTAAAACTTTTACACCTTCTAAATACCTTTTACAATTATCAAGATTCTTTGTAAAATCATTTAAAAAATCATTCAATCAATTCTTTTCTATCCAAGCCTATTCACCCTCCATACACTTAATTATTTTTTGATGCTATTACGGTATAAAAAGGGATACGCTGGGATTGAGAGGAAATCGAAAATAGAGGATTAAGAAAGATAGGCCGAAAATACATTGAAAGAGCGATAGAAAAAGATTGAGATATTTACCAGTCTATCTTTTTTAATTCCATATCATCCCTTGACTATCCCTATCTTTATCAATGTCTGTCTATCTTTTTCTCAATATGATTCTCTGCCTATCTTTTTCAATCCCTTTTCCTCTTTCCGAGTCTATAGTTTGTTTATCAATTTTAATATTTCTCTATCCCTTATTTGGTATAAGGAGGGATAAGCTGGGATAAAGAAGAGAGGATTAATAGAAATATT
Organism: Druon quercuslanigerum; assembly: GCA_010014905.2. NCBI lineage: Eukaryota > Metazoa > Arthropoda > Insecta > Hymenoptera > Cynipidae > Druon > Druon quercuslanigerum. Next base: position 4,129 of record JAAAKG020142767.1, read on the forward strand.
TCTAACACAAGTTTTAAAAACAGTGGCCGAGAATTTCATCTTATAAATTAATTCTACACTTATATTCTGCAATATGCATCAAGGTATTTCAAGGTCAACTGATCTTTTGAAACCCCGTCAATGTTTAACTGTCGCTTTTGTTAATAGAATTAACCATATATCTTTTTCAATTTTGTTTTTTTCTATCACAAATTATCTTTTGTAAACTCACCTTCATCTTTTAACATTATCTTTTTAAAATAATTATATTAAAATTACTTTCCTCATTCTTCTTTATTCCAGTGTATCCCTATCTATTCTTTTAAATTTGTCTCAATATCATTTTCTTTTTTTTCAACTACAATCTCTCCGAGCTTACCCCTTGACAAACAACATTCATTTAATACAATGCCCTTTTTCTATTCTATATTTTTCCTCATCTTTTCGCGTCAATCTGTTTCTGTTCCTCCAAAAAATAATCCTTTTAATATATTTTCTTAATACTCTTCTCTATTCCTGCTTATCCCTACACATTTTTCTGTATATTTCGCTGTATAATTTTTTGTCTATCTTTTTTAATATTGTCTTTTCTGTACGAGCTTATGTATCGGCCATCAACTTCAATCTTTTTATTTTTCCTTGTTGGTATACCGAGGGATAAGCTGATATAGAGAAGAGAGGATTATAAAAGATACATAATATTATTTTGAAAAATAGGGGATAAATTAGGTAATAAAATTGAATTGTGTTTTAGGATTTTTTTAGGTATTGCGTCCTATCCCTTTCAATCATTTTGAATACCAAAGATAGAAAGGGATCAGAATAATGTCTCCAATATTATCAATCAGTTCTCCACTAATTTTTTTTAATCCCTCTTTTTCTTACCTTCTCCTTTTTTGTCAATATAATTAGCCGCCTTTCTTCTTTAATCTGTTCTTTTCTATACGAGCTATTTACTCTTAAATCTAATTCAATCCTTTTCTTTTTCTTCCTCGGTATACCGAGGGATAAGCTGGGATAGAGAAGAGAGGATGGATTTGGGAACAGAATTTATTTACGTTTTAGGATTTATCAACGGAATTTCGTCTAATTCCTTTTAATCATTTTGAATACCTAAGATAGAAAGGGATAAGAATAATCTCTCCAATCTTATCAATGAGTTCTCTACCTATCTTTTTTCAATCCCTCTCTTCTCTACTAGCATCTATCCCTCGTCGAACAACATCAATTTTTTTCTGTTTTTTTTTGTCAATATAATTAGCCGTCTATCTTCTTTAATTTATTTTTTTTCTATACGAGCTTATTAATCTTAAATCCACTTCAATCCTTTTCTCTTTCCTCGTCGCTATATCGAGAGATAAACTGGGTTAGAGAAGAGAGGATGGATTCGGAAACAGAATTCAATTACGTTTTAGGATTTTTTGTGTGGAATTTCGTCCTATCCCTCTCAATCATTTCGAATACCTTAGATAGAAAGGGATGAGAATAGTCTCTCTAATCTTATAAATAAGTTCTACACCTATTTTTTATTAATCCCTCCCTTCTCTACCTGAGCCTATCTCTCGCCGAACAACATCAATCTTCATCTGTCTTTTTGTCACTATGATTACCCATCTATCTTTTTCAATTCTACTTTGACTGTTTCGTAGTTCCTGGCATAAACCCTTATATATTCGGTCGGTTGTCTATCCGTCCGTCGTACTTTTTTCCTGAGAGGATAAGTGAGAGGAAGGAGGGTCCGTGAGGTGGTGGAAAGAGAGAGGGGGAAGGACAGCGTTGGCAGGGGAAGTAAAGGGAGGGAAAAAGGGAGAACGTTTAGGGAGTGGTGGGATAGGGCGGGGAATAGAGAGGAGATATTGATATGGCTAGTAGTGGAAGCGAGGGTTAGGGGGCGTAAGAGCAGGAATAGCAAGGAAATATAGGGTAAGTAGAGAAAGTAGGGAAAGAGAATAGCAGAGTGTGGAAGAGGACGGGACTTGTCGTATTCCATCCTACTCCTATCAATTCTTTTCTATCTCTTTTCCCATATATAAATCTCCACTAATCCACTTTAGTCCCTTTTTCATCGAAGTTTATTCCTTGTCCAACAATGTTAATCTTTATCTGTCTTTTTGTTAATATAATTAGCCCTCTATCTTTTTCAATTCCACTTCAAGTGTTTTGTATCCCTGGGTCGAATCCCTTATATATTCGGTTTGCTCTCCATATGTCCGTCGTACTTTTTCCCCAAGAAGATAATTGCGAAAAAGTAGGCTTAGCGAGGGGAAGGAAACTAAGGGACGCGAGGAAAAGATGCAGGAGGGAAAATAAAGGGAGAGAAAGAAGGGTGATCAAGGGGGGATTGAGTGATGGGGTAGGACGGGGAATGAAGAAAAAAAAGGTGGATTGTTGGTAGTGGAAGAAAGGGAAATTTAAGGGGCCCAAGCGGAGGGATAGTTGGGAAATGTAGGGGAAGTGGGGGAAGGAACTAGCAGGTAGGAAAGTGAAAAAAGAAGAATTATCGGAGGGGATGGAAAGCTGGCGAGCGGAGGGGTTGGGAGATTTTACCTACACAATAAATGTAAGAATTAATTGCTACGAAACTGTTTTTTGTACACCTGCCTCTCTATTTCAATCATTTTGTTGTATTCCTTTCTATCCCTATCAATTTTTTCTTTCTCATTCTCAACATATAATTCTCTGCCCATCCACTTTATTCCTCCTCCTCCTCCTCCTCCTTCTCCTCCTTCTCCTCCTCCTCCTTCTTCTCCCTCTCCTCCTCCTCGAACGTCAATATTTATCTGTCTTTTTATCAATATAATTAGCGGTTCATCTTTTTCAATTCTACATTAATTATTTTGTAGCTCCAGGGTTAAACCTTTATATATTTGGTCGGCTATCCGTCTGTCACATTTTTTTCTTCCGAGCATAAGTGCAAGGAAGTCGGGATAGTAAACGAAATAAAAGCGAGGGGGGAGAATGAAAGCGATGGAAGGGGAAGTAAAGGAAGGGAATGAAGGGACAGCGAGTGGGATTGAGGATAGGTAATAGGAGGAATAGGGGGGAAATAGGGAGTAGTAGTGAAAGGGAGGGAAAATCAGGTTGCGTAAGAGTAGGAATACTAAAGTCAGCGTCAAAAGTACGCGACCCTCAGTTTGAGCGCTCACCAGTCGTTCAAAAAAAATCGCAGAAAATTCTAGCCAGGTAGACGTGAAAGCTTAAAGTCTTTTGCGTTAAACGATATGTATATTGTTCTTCTAAATTTTTTTTCACGCTAGCGGTGATGTAAAACGTTTCAAACGTTTCTCCCTATCATTATTTCTTTTTTCAGATTTTTTAAGACTTCCAACTCGTTTTGAGAAGTCTCGGAAGTCTTATAAAATCCGAAAAAATTCACAGACGCTCCTTAAGGTGTCTAGAATGCAACGTAGTTTTTTAAATTTTCAAAATATCAAATTATTGGCTAATTACAGACCGTTTTCCGCAAAATCTTATCTTGCACAGAATTAATGATAGGGAGAAACGTTTGAAACGTTTTACATCAGCGCTAGCGTAAAAAAATTTATAGAACAACAATACACATATCGTTCAACGCGGAAGACTTTAAGCTTTCACGTCTACATGGATAGAATTATCTGCGATTTTTTTTTAACGAGTGGTGAGCGCTCAACGTGAGGGTCGCGTACTTTTGACGCCGACTTTAGGAAAATGCAGGGGTACTGCAAGGGATCAGCTAGAATAGAAAATTATTTTTAAAATATAGAATTATTGTAGAAAACAGAGGTTTGGTTCCGGAATACAAAATGATACCATTCCAGCTATGCAATATCTCCTATCACTTTCTGTCCCTCTCTTTCTCTTTTTATTTCAACATGGAAGAAATAAATACTTAACACTACCTTCGCCTACTAAACCCTTCTGGATTCTCGCTTACGGCTCGTTTCACAAACTGATATTTGCTGCTCTCATCTATCAACCAGCGATCCTACATTCTCCGGCCAATCGCTGTCATCCCTGAGCCGAGCCACAAGTAGCCAGGATCTGCTAGCATACGAGGGTGGGCTGACGAGTGGCAGGTTGTACCCGGAATACCCACCGCCGAGCCAAGCACAGTGGGGTCTCCCTCTTATTCTAAGTGCGGCCGGCAAAATGAACAGAGATACTCTCCAACAGAGAAAACGAAATAATATCAACTAGATGAAGAGAGAGACGAGATCTAATAGAAAAGGAGAATCCAAGAGAGTCCAAGAGAGCTGATCTTATCTTCGTGGTGAGGGATAAAAGCTAAAGGCAGCCAACTACGATGATACCGTATGAGAGTGTCAGGATGGTTGAAGTCTCGACTCTCGAGGATCGGGGCCGCTCTGGGGTGGGGAGGGGGGTCCAGTGGAATGCGGTGACCAGCAGGCCCAGTCAGGCCCAGAACAACTGGCCCAACCTAACTTCACCTCCTCACGTACGGCCCACTCGGGGGACAGTGACATACCCCCCGCGGTTCCTGCACGCTAACCATATAGCATATTCTATTCTGTATGCTATCAGGTGTAGGGGATGGTGTGTGTTGAAGGATTCTGTATTCTGTATTTGGTATTCCTACACGCAAGAGCGATTTCGAATCCTTTCCTTTATGTCGTTCGTCCTCACCTTCTGACTTTACTGCCCCTGCTCTTGTGGGCATTTGTATTCTTCTCCGAAATTATGAAAGACATTAAGCCAAGCTCTAAGGACATAAGTCATCACGGGATAAAGAATACCCTAAACGTTCTTCCATTTTGTTCGATGTTTATCTCTTGTAATAATCGTTTGTTAAAAAGGAAAAAATTGAAGGTGAGGGAAGCAAAAAATGAGCTTGGATCCTCAGGGTGACCAATTTTGTCGTCGGATAGACTTCAAGGTCATTTCCTGTTTTTTTCCTTGGAGAAGTTATTTTCCCGGGGGTTAAAATTGAATCTGATAAAGTATCAATTTCACAAACTTTAATTATGAGAAATAAATGTTGCCACTCTTAGAGTTTCCAAACAGGGAAATATGGTGACTTTTTACGAAAATAAAACTTTTGAAAACGAAATTAATATAGGTTCCATATTCAATTAAAGATTTCAAGTCGAAATATATTTTCAAACAAACAAAGATTTTTAACAAAAGAATTGAATTTTGAACTAAGTTGAAGAATATTGATATTTTAAAAAAATAATTAAATTTTCAACAAAGTGATCGAATTCTCAAACAAACAAAATTCAACTTCCAACGTAAGAATTTGCATTTTGAAATAAAAAGTTGACTTAAAAGCAAACAAGGCGAATTTTCTTCAAAACAGTCAATATGAAATACTTCAAATTCCTAAGATTTCGATTCGAAGAATATTAATATTTTAAAAAAATAGTTGAATTTTCAGCAAAATAGTTCACCTTTAAAAAAATCAACTTCCAACAACAAAAGGTGCATTTTCAAATAAAAAATTGAACTTGAAAGCAAAAGAGACGAATCCTCATTAAAATAGTTCAAATGAAATACTTTAAATTTCTAAGATTTCAAATTCAAGAATATTAATATTTCAACAAAATGGTTGAATTTGCAGCAGAATAGTAGAATTTGCAGAAAACAGTTCAATTTTCTAGAAAATCAATAAATTAAAAAAATCAACTTCCATCAACAACAGGTGCATTTTTAAATAAAAAGCTGATTCTAAAATCAAAAAAGATAATTCTTCGTCAAAATAGTCAAAATGAAATACTTTATATTTCTAAGACTTCAATTCCAGGAATATTAATAATTCGACAATATAGTTGAATTTTCAACAAAATCGTTAACCTTTAAAAAAAATCGACTTCCAACAACAACAAGTGCATTTTCAAATAAAAAATTGCACCTAAAAGCAAAAGAGACGAATCCTCATTAAAATAGTTCAAATGAAATACGTTAAATTTCTAAGATTTTCATTCCAAGAATATTAATAATTCAACAAAATAGTTGAATTTTCAACAAAATAGTTCAATTTTAAATAAAATCAAGGAATTTAAAAAATTTCCAATTTCAACAATAACTGGTGAATTTTCAAATAAAAACTTGAAATTCAAAACAAAAGAGACGAATCCTCATTAAAATAGTCAATATGAAATACTTCAAATTCCTAAGATTTCAATTCGAAGAATATTAATATTTCAACAAAATAGTTGAATTTTCAACAAAATAGTTCAATTTTAAATAAAATCAAGGAATTTAAAAAATTTCCAATTT
>JAAAKG020142768.1:0-11531 GCA_010014905.2 Druon quercuslanigerum
ACTTCAAGAATTGCACTGACCTCTTGGAAAACTTTGTTAATTTCAAATAACCTCTAACTGACCTTGAACGTTACACTTGACCTAGGACTTGGGTGTACCTTAACGTAGAATTTTCCGCTCTATCGATTGCAGATGTAAAAAAGGGGGTTTCCATTTAAAAAAACAAAGTTGACCTTCAAAAAGCCATGAAGGTCAACTACAAGGTCAAAATGAAGGTCGCCATTGAGTTCCTCATTGAATTTTACTTCAGGAATGATCTTCACTTTTTTGAAAAATATTTTACCTATATATATGCATATATATGTATATGGATGGATGAAAGCTTCTAATGTGTCCCCTGAGGGTTTACATTTTTCTTGCACCTTCTTCCCTATCCTTTACACATCTCCCACATACTTACTTTGTGGTGGGATTGGGGCCTACAGTTTAAGGTGGGTTCCGAACCACCAAGAGCAACAGCCTTAAGTACTTTGAGAACCTTTTTCTCTAGAGGTACCGGTCCCACGACTCTCCGGAGATGAACAACTCCCTTGTTAGGCTAGTGTTCACCGCATGAGCCACCGAGGCTCTTCCAGAGTGCAAGGCGGGAATTGAACCCGCAAGACGACAGAGTGGGTCCAAAGCCTGCGCTTTAGCCCCCACGAACATCGTCCCACTTATATATGTGTATATATATTACAAAAAGTATGTACTGATACTGTGAAGAGATTTATATCATCACAAAAACCGGCAAATTTGCTACACGGATATGACATTTAAAAAAAAACATGGAATCGCTGTTTCTATGAGAAATGTGTATGGATTTTCGAAGTTTTTTACGAACAGATCCTGAAAATTTCAGAATTAAATATGAAAAGAAAGCCAGACATTGAGGCCAAACAATATAGGTTTTATAAAACTTTTAACGACTCATCAGACGAACTCGAACCACACCTATGCGTGCACACACGCACCGCGCTTGTGTGCAGGCCACGTGCAGGTGATCCTATATATCAGTTCCCAGATTTGACGGGCAAGCTCGTGAGTGCTATGAGAATCTTTTTCTAATCACTCGTAATATTTTTTTAGAATATTCACAAAGAAAAAAAGTGATGAACCATTTTTAGAATTTTGACATAGAGTTCGTCAATTCTTTCTCGAACTTCCAAGATTATTTACAAAAAAACATCAATATCCAATGAATTTGTTTCATATCCGAGACCCAGCTACTACTAGTTCATGACTTTCCTAAGGACATATGTTTTCCTTGTATTCAGTTCATAAAACATGACATATATTTGTGATCGAGATCCAATCTGGAAACCAAGTATAGATTGGATCTTTACATCTTGTTCATTGCGTAGCTATATTAAAGGGAATAATCTGTAACCATTTAAAAAAGTCAATTTTACCACGAATTAATTTAAAACAAAAATAAAATTCAGGTTAATGTCCGTCTATCCTGGAGAGTCAAAATATAAAATCTTTCACAAAGGGTTTTGAAATCAGATCCGGAAGAAGGTAGACTTAAAGCTTTTTGCAATTCAGGTATTTCAGAAACCTTTTGTGACACGCTTCTATAAAGTTTACATCCTTATGGTGATTAGACGTACAAACGACCTAGCAATATTCCAGCTTAAATCGTACCAAAGTTTGAAATAACGTAATCACTTTTCAAATGTTTTTAAATCTTTTACAGATCCTACATAAAAAACCTAGTGATTTATTCGCGATAGATACAATATTTTCTACATGGGCATCAAAAAAGATATCTTGTAACTCCAAGGTCAAGCATTGCAGACTCGAGAACTGTCCTTTGTATTGTACATTGGAAGTTAATTTTTTTCTTTTCAGGTGGTATCGATAACTAAAACGGAAGTTCACTAATTTTTTCACGTTGCTTGGGGTGTATTTTCCTATATCAACTCATCTTCTACTCATGCCTCCGTCTCTTCATACAATTTTTTTGTGATAACTGCACGTTATATTATTTTCAACAGTGTGATGCCGCTTCTATGAATATAGTGGATATATTTTCTCGAAGTCCTATCCAGAGAATGAAAATTATAGCTCACGATCGCGAGCTAAAGAAAATACGTACTGAAAAGCCGAACTCATCAAGATCATATTCATTTGCAACACAGCGAACACTTGCAAGGAAGAAATTGAAAGAGTAAGTATCATATTCTTCTCTATTAATGGGACCGAGCATTAGAATTCATGAAGTTTCTGTAGTTATGTATATCTTAAATATTATCATGATATATAATGCTTGTCACAAATTAAGTCATAAACACAACATGTAGTTAGTATGTTTCCATTTTTCGTATAATAGGATCATTAAGAAATCAAGGAGTAGTTAATCAAACAAGGCTGAAGTTTCGAATGTACACTGGAACCACGTTTATATCCGTCGTCCGGGAACGTAAACACTCAATTATATCGTTCCGAGAGAGGATCCCACTAATACTGGTCAGGGAAGGAAAAATGACCGCGCTTCGCTCTGATTAGCTTGTTTGTCACGTGCTACTGCAATGTGGTGAATGCCAAGCGGACATAAATGAGAGTTATGACAGGGATATAAGCGCGAGAGGATAAAAGTTATTATCACAACCATGAATCCATTTCCTTCGGTGGGGGAGAGAGTTATGTGAGGAAGGGGTTATAAAATTTTTAGATTGATCTAGAATTCTCGTGTTATTTATTTAAATAACACGTTCGTTCAACAACACTGCGCCGACCCAGATTGCTGATCAATCTCAGTAGCAATCACACCAAGTGAAGGTCCTCACAAATTCGTCATGTGAGGTTCCCCACTTGGGTCCATTAGTATCAAAGGTCTTTTTTGCAGCCTCTCCTTCACACATTCTAACCATTCTTTCCGCGGTCTGCCTCTAGGAACGCTGCCATTTACTTTACCTTGATACACTTGTTTCGTTAGTCGTTCATCTTTCATTCTCTCAACATGCCGCATATTATGCGCAAGAATCTTACATCAATTGCGTAAATTTTACTCTTATCATTTTCTTGATAGGTCCCTGTCTCGCTACCGTATAGTACAGTCGGTACAAATATAGAATTATGTATTGCCATTTTCGCTTTATTTGATATATTTGTACTTCTGATAAGGGGCCCTGCTATACCAATAACCTTTTTACCTTCGTTTATGCGCCTATCTAACTCCTCATCTATCTTTCGGTCCCTATTAAATAAGTTACCGAAGTATACGAATTTATCAACATGTTCAATTCTCTCATCATTTAATACAATGTTGCATATTGTTTTCTTACTCTTTCCTTCGAACACCAGAGTTTCTGTTTTATTTACGTTAATCTTGAGTCCCATGCTCTTCATGCTTGTATTCAGTTTATTCAACATTCTTTGCAAGTCTTCGATCGACTCCGACATAACAACCTTATCATCTGCGAACGTTAACCAAGGTACCCTTACTGTTTCGAGATCCACACCGATCCATACCTTCTTTTTCGAAAATAGCCATTCTTATGCAATTGCCCATGAATAATGTAAATAGCCATGAAGACATAACGCATGCTTGTCTAACGCCTTGCATAATATCTAAAAAGTCACTTAATTTCTCATTTGCCCTTACACTCGCTATGCCACCCGTATATATTGTTTTTATAGCTTATAGGAGCCATCCATTGATTCTGCACTCTTTCAGGACTTCCCTAAGTTTACTTCTATCTACCTTGTCAAAAGCTTTTTCTAGGTCAACAAATACACAGAAAACTTTTTTTTCCTACTCTCAAACTTTTTTCTGTGATTTGCTTTAAGGAGTTAGTCAATTTTGAGAATTTCAAAAAAATCGATTTTTAAAATTTCATTTTCTACGATAAGCTGCGACTATTGTCCTCCGCTCTTAGATAGTACATACAAATTATTCGTGCAAAGGTCGGAAGAGAGAAAAGAAAATAGATAAAAGTGTACAAAAGCAGAGCAAAAAAAGAAAAAATGTGTTTAATCCAAAAACTGCGGAGATCGAAGATTCCGGATTGTCATCTGCATTGAAGAAATTTCAAAATCAAAGAGAGTACGCTGTGCCGAAAGATGGTTCAATAGGCTGTCGAATTATAAATTTTGTACCAGTTTTGTCATTAATTTGTTTTGTGTTTTTGTGCATCATAATTTACAACTTTAAACGCGTTTTTCTCAAAACAATGTTTTTCGCGCCGTGATCAAGATATTTAAAGAACGGCTTATCCGATCGCTACTAAATTTTTAGCAGTTATTTATAACACTAAATTTTTGTCCTTGATCGAAGGATTTTTGATTTTTTGATTTTTGATTTTGCTAATTATTACCTTTTTTATAGCGAAAATAAGACTTTTTTTAAAATTTGTGTTTAAACTTGCGCCATTATGTCGAAAATCGAAATATCGCTAAATGCTTTAATTAAAGACAAGAGTAAGTGATCCTTTAACTATTGACACTCGAATTTTTTGTTTCGGATGAACCTGTCATGAAGAGTATTGATCACCGGAAAACGCCTTTTTTTAGACTTCTGGAAGATGGAGTATAACTCGCTTATTTATAGATATTCTATGAGGAAAAGTTACTGTGACTTCTCGAAATATGTAGTATGCAAATGCCAGAACATTTATTTTAATGTAATTAAAATAAAGCCTTAGAAGAAATAGTAAAAATTGCCTTTTTTTTAGTGCTAGAAACTTGATTAAAACCTTAAGGTAAATATTTGATCCGAATACGAATAAGTAAGTATTTTTGAGTATATTTCTCTTACAATACTGAATAAGCTAATCCTTCTGTAATTGTTGCAGTCGATTTTATCTCCCTTTCTTTTGTATATTGGTACGATAATCGCTATTTCCCAATCATCTGGGACTTCTTCCATCTTGATACGTAAATTTATCAATTCGCACAGTCTATGTGATATGTACTCGCCACCGTGTTTAAGCATTTCAGCGTTAATACTGTCTACCCCAACAGCCTTACTGTTTTTCATGTTCCTAATTACAGCCCTAACCTCAGTAACCACGAATTTCTCAACTGAGTTTTCTAACGCATCCTGTTCTACGTCGCCGTTGTAGTGTCCTATAGATTCATCTCCGAATAGTCCACTGAAATAGTCTCTTAAAGCGTCTAGTATCCCGTCTGCATCATATAGAATTTCCTCTTTACTATTTCTCATGTTGACAAATTCTGTACTTTTGTTTCCCTTCATTTTTTTATAAACCAGTTTCTTGTTTCCTTCAAGGTCGTTTTGTATTTTATTCTCTTCTTCTGCTCTAATTTTATCTTTACTTTCCTTCACTAGGTGTTTGAGTATCCTGTTTTTGTGTCTGTAATCATTTGTGTGTCTATTTCTTTCCTCATCGTTAAGACCTGCGATGTTCAAAGTTTTCCTACACGCTTGTTTTTTTGCTTTTTGGGCAGCCAGAATTTCGTCATTCCACCATTCATCACCAGACATTCTTTCTGCAAACCCGGTACCACACACTTTGAAAGCACATCTAACAACGATATCCCGGAACTTAGTCCATGCGCCCTCTATATCTTTGTTTCTTATAAGCGTCTCTTAAGTTGCAACAACAAAGTCAAATATACTGTGACTATTTCCTTTAGACCAGGTGTACAAGTGGATCATTTTATGTCTAAACCAAGTATTTGTAATAAACAGGCCTTTTGCTAAACATAAGCTAACTAATTTATCTCCGTTATAGTTTGTTCTTGGATCCCCACAATTACCTAGTACCTACTCTTTCTGTATCCTGATTCTGGATGCCCAACCATCCATTCATATCTCCTAGCAGAATTATTCTTTCACCATGACCGCTAATATGTATTTTGTCATATAAGGTTTCCCAGAAGGCGTCCTTTACTTCTGTGGGATCAACATCAACTGGGGCGTACCAAGCTATGATAAATAATCTTCTAATTCCTACTTTCATTCTAGCTCATAGCAGTCTGGGATATATGAAATCATGATTTATGAGATGCTGCTTTGCTCTTTCATTCAAAGTCAGAACTACTCCTTGCCTACCATATGATTCACTATCTACTCCTGACACATTTCAAATTCTTTTACTTTGAGATCATTCAACCCCCTAGCCAGTCTCCATTTGTCGCCTGAAACCTGACCTTTACATTTACCTGTTGCATGCCTTCCGTGAATTGAAGTTTCAAACCTTTTCGAGGCTATTTTATTGTTTGTATTATTCATTGATTAGATTATACGCCCAACTACCACCTTTATGCTATAAGTTTTTTTGGGCAAGTTAAGTAGTAATTCGTCATATGGTGGAGAGTGTAGTTATAACGTCTGTCCCACCAAACTTCAGTTAATAGGGTGGGGGGGGGGGGGCCAGAACTGGAATCGAGAGAGGCGTCCTGGGTTTATGTTTTTTTACTGAGAAGGTCACCAGCCATCAGCAGCGTTGTATTAGATGAGAGCGGATATAAACGTGGTTCCAGTATATATTCTAGAAATATATAGAAAAATATCAACATGAGAACAAAATGAAGTGTTTCATAAAATTTTGCATTTTATAAATTTAGTGTTAGGACCTATACAAGTGATACGGTTCTATTTCGTTACATGCATATTGCCTTGTGCATATTGCATATTTTAAATTGTTGCTAAATAAACCTGTTGGGCTTATTTCAGTTTCCTACACAGTATATGTGGTCAGCCACATAAAAAGGACCCTTATGGCGGGTTCTATTTAGTAAAAATTCAAGTTTTTCTAACTTAGGGTCAAAATAATTATCCCGAAAGCTCTCGGAGGTGGGTATATTCCATGTTCGAAGAAAAAGTATAACAGGTGCACTTATGGCACTCTTCAACTTTAGATTCATTTTTGTCGAAAAGTATATTGTAGTAGTTCGAACTTCGTAAATACCTATATGACCCTATACGTAACGCCATACTGAACATAAGGGCTCCTTTCATACGGACATCCACAAATAATTAAACCGCTGGTGATAGAATGTGGATACGCCCGAAACGCCGTTGTTTTAGTTGGCCCCTGGGTCATATTTTTTCAGGTCAAATTTTAATTTTTTAATAACATCCCAAGAGGAAATTTTAATATGCAAATTTTTATACCTATAAATAACTGTGATGACTTTATTAGTTGTTATACAAATAATCAAGAAAATATTACTTTTTTCTGCAATCGCAAAACACGAATTTTTTGTGTTCAACTCGCCATAAGTTCTACAATAATAGGAATTTTGTAATAAAAATTTCGGAAAATATGCACCATCCTATAGCGTAACTTATGCTATTTATAAAATTTCAATGAATTGTCACTACAAATTTATAAGGATTTTTATTCTTCTCATGGTCACTAAAACACGTACGGGACAGCGCTGAGATCTTAAATCAATTTTTCCTTAAAAACTGTAAAAAATAATTTGTTGATATTTTCCAAAAAACTTCTTCGAATCCTGACAAAAGTTTAGGTGACCGTTAATTTTAATTTTCTAAAAATTCGTTCGACTCCCGAAGCGTTTGAAACTTTCAATATCTAATTCACGCCATGAGTAGAATAAAAATGGTTATACATTTTTCGTGACTATTCATTGAAATTCCATAAATAGCATCAGTTTCGTTATATGATGAGGCATATTTCCTGAAATTTTTTAATAAAATTTCTTTTATTGTAGAGCTTATGTCGAGTAGAACACAAAAAATTCGTTAAATAGCGTAAGTTACGTTATAGGATGGTGCATATTTTCCGAACTTTTTATTACAAAATTCCTATTATTGTAGAACTTATGGCGAGTTAAACACAAAAAATTCGTATTTTGCAATCGCAGAAAAAGGGAACATTTTCTTGATTATTTCAGAAACTAATAAGGTAATCACATTTATTTATAGTACTAAAAATAATCGCAATAATGTTACAACCCGTTAATTTATTTTAATATTCATTGTGAGCAGGACGTAATTTAATTTCTCTCATCCGAGAATATCATCGTTTGGCCGACTATTAATAAGAGGATATCATTTCTTTATAAAATAGGAACGAAAATTATGTATTGAGAAAAGTTTATTATTTAAACTTTATTATTTTAACCCCTAAAGTAGTAACACAAGATTTTACTGCTTTTAATGTCACTTAAAAATACATTTATACAGGGCATGATAAAATATTAAATGATAAGAAAAAGGGCAGGTAATTGTAATTAGCTTTCCTCTTTTTCTAAAGGGCCGATGGCAGATTTTTGTAAGATTAGTCGCTGCATACACACGTTTGCACACGTTGTCGCCCGACACTTCCTCTCACAAGTGCATTGTTATTTTTCTTAGTTAAAAGAGTAACAATTGGCTTTTAACCAAGAGGACATGCAGTACGTTTAAATTCGCATGTCATCTTATTGTTATTCTTTTCTCTAATACAAATACTAACTGCAATAGGCAATTTCTTAGAAGTTTTGAGATTCGATCTTGTAATTGCCTAAGGCGTTTCTATTGGATGAGGATTAAAATTTGACGCAGGGGGGCTGAACTTCGCATGGCCTTTCCACACAACTGTCAGCCTCAGTAATAATTTTCATGGCTTCCAGAAAACCCGGTTATTCCGAAAGACTTAAGTAATTTTAATCCATGGGGTACTCGTTGGATAAAGAGATTTCATAGGTTTAACGTTACCACCATGAGGTTTCCAACACGCCCTAATTAGAAAACTATTTTTATTATTTTTACACTTCGACCCAAAATATGATTACAGAAAGAAATCTTATTAAGGGAGGCGAACCGTAAGGGTTAACGTGATGAACCAGCGTGTCCAACTCGACGGGCGTCTGTTAAAGAATTTTTGCGAGAGAAGATTTTCTTCAAGAGACTACTTGCTCGGTTCTGGTTTAGGTTGACAGAAGTATTTGCTGCGGGTCATGCTTTTCAATTTACATTTGTAAATGATTTTGATGCATATTTGGCAAAGTTATGGTCATATTGCTTTCTCCTGCTCGAGGAGGTAGTTTAGACAAGGAGGTTCTTGATGACTGGTGTGGTGACTACCGAGGAGCACCTATACGATCCCCCGTCTATGTGTCCACGCTAGTCTCCGTTTTTTTCGTGAAGTATATGTGGGAAGGCTAGGCTGCGGTTCCTACGTGTGTTTCCGTATGAGTTGTTACATTTACGGTTTTCTGTCACTCATACTATTGCATTCTTCTTTTCTTTCATACTTATCTAAATTTGACTATGCTACATTTTACCATTTTTATTGTGATCCCTTAAGATATCTTTACTTCTTATTTCAACCTATTTTTCTTAAGTGCTCGCTTAAGAAATCAACACTTTTTTATAATATTTCTTTCTTAAATTTTGTTATCTTTCCCAGCCACCCACTTGTATTATCAGCCGACTCTGCGTTTTACGCTTCGTGCCGATCTCTCGTTACAGACCTCATCTGTTTTCTGTGCATTCCATTCCTACAATGCAATTGCCTCTGAACTTCAATATCCGTTTTTTTAAATATCATATTTTTTTATTAAAGTTCATAAATGCTAAGATTGCCTTTCCAAAAATAATATGCGCAGGTCTGAAGAGGGTATGTAACAAACCACACCGGATTTTACGCTTTCGTCCTCGATAGCTATAGGTGATTGGAGGAGATTGTTTCCTTAAGCAGGGCTTAAGACGCTTGATTTCCATCTGAAGCTTTGCATCAGATGGAGTCTGAAGCCTTATCTTATTTGATGTAATTAACCTCTATTTCTTGTATGCCTCCTGTGAGTCATCCTGATAGGCAATGCATCAATTCTTTGATTGAAATTCTCTGAATTTACTTTTGAATCTGTCAATTCCCTTGTCTTCCTCTCTTCCTGCTTTCCTTCCTAAGGTTTACTGACACGAAAACCTTACTCGGCAGTTTTGAATTCGAAATACTTGTATATAAATAGGATTGCTTGAGCGAACTATCGTGGTAACGTAGTGCAAATGTTTTTATTAAGCTAGCTATTTAGCTGTAGACGTGCATTTTCATGGTGAGAATTTTTATGCTGGTTAAAGTCTCTGTGGAGGCTGATTTTTCCCACGGATGGGTATTGCAAGTCCCCTTACAGGCGTGCCATCGTTCTTTGCCTTGATTCTTGGTGAGATCTCTAGAGTGCCGTTTTGAGTATTCTCGTTCACTTGGTAGTTTAGCACCGGGGTCTGAACGGGATCACTCATGTTTAAGTTGCAGGCCACAGTGGCTGACATCCCTTCGCTATCGGACGTCATTTGATTGGCTGGTTGCGGGATTGGGTAGTGTCACGTGGCCATTTATTTATGAATAAATAAGGTCCTACAGGCCTTGTGAAAAGGTGAACAACAAAAAAATACGTACCTGAGGGCGCCAGCTTTCTAATAAGCAATTTAAAAATCCGAAAACCTTTCACACATCCTAACCCCAATTTAAAGGGTAGATACCAAATTACACTGCGAAAAACAATAAGCGATACGATAAAAAAATGTATTAAATCAACAGGCCCAAAAAATCCCATAAGACTAGCTCAGTTCTTAAGTAGAGGGGGTGAGTAATAAAATAAAATTTGGCAAGTAGGTTTCATAAAAAAATTGTCTATATAATAATGATAAGAAGGGGGAATTACGAAAAAGGATATACATGGCGATATGTGAAAAAACCGACTGAAGGGAAGGTAAAAAAAAGGAACCATAAACTCACGAAAACTTGGCAGATACTGGACTGAGAAAAGTAAACAGGATAATAAAATATTACATAGGCATTCCAGTTATTACAAAATAAAAGGGGAGAGGATGCGAAGTCAAGACAAAGAGGGAGGTATTAAAGGAATTAAAAAAAAAAGAGTTAATAATCTCATCCTGCACAGAATGCGATATAGCAACTAAGGGGGTGGCGTTAAGAATGTCGTATAACAAAAGAAAATAGGAAAAAGGGTTAAAGGTCAAATCAAGGTGTGGACGTTACTAGACAAAGGGTCAAAAGACGGTTTACCAAGTACTCACATTTTTAAAATACTGCCCTCACATAATCCCAAACATCTGGTCTCCTAATGGGGCACTAGAAAATTACACAAAACTCGCGGCGCAAAAAATAAACTAGGTGGCACTCCATATTAAAAAAAAGAAACTAAGCACTAAACATAGTGACCCAGCCAAGGTTAGTCTGTAATAGAGAGAAGGAACCTGGCTAAATCCCAATAAAAAAATGAGAAGGGAAGGATTTTAGTCCTACCTCACGATAAGTGTTGATAGCCACGTCGGTAACCTCCACCTCGAGCTTACAGATTGTACTGACTAGAGACGTGCACGGGAACCTAGAAGGGAGTCTCCGCAGTCAAGATAGAGACGGAAGATGCTACAAGCCGCTGGTCTGCCTCGCTGTTGACGCTTCTCCTCACTTCTTTCCTTCCTTCCCGCCGCTAAACCATTTTCCTAAGTCGCGAATTCTTGCATACATAGAATCCGAACCATCGGACTAGAGGCTTGTAGGGGTGGCTGACTCCTGGCTGATGATTTGTGGCTGGGACCGTACTGCTGTTGCGGGGGGGGGGGGGGGGGGGGGCCCCGCCCCCCCACCACCCAAACCGCGCAC
>JAAAKG020142769.1:0-11530 GCA_010014905.2 Druon quercuslanigerum
TATTCACTCAAAAAATTTGGTGCAGTTTGTTCCAATAGAAAAAAAATTATCCTTAAAAAATGGGGTGGCCCTATAAATATGGGACACACTGTAGTGTAAAGAAATGGTACAATAAAATGATACTAAGCTAGATTTTTTTCACTATTTCTTTAAATTTGAATATTTACTCCATTTTTATTATTTTTTTTGTATGTATGTTTTACTACATATAAGAATAATTACCTAAAGTGGGACGATGGTCGTGGAGGTTAAAGCGCAGGCTTTGGACCCACTCTGTCGGCTTGCGGGTTCGACTCCCGCCTCGCACTCTGGAAGAGTTTTGGTGGCCCATGCTGTAAACACAAGCCTAGCAAGAGAGTTGTTCATCTCCGAAGAGTCGTGGGATCGGTACCTCTAGAGAAAAAGGCTCTATCAGTACTTAAGGCTGTTGCTCTTAGTGGTTCCCAACTCACCTTAAACTGTAGGTCCCCCTCCCACTACCAAGTAAGTGTGTGAGAGGTGTGTAAGAGATAGAGAAGAAAGTGCAAGAAAAATGCAAACCCTTTAGGGGAATCATTAGAAGCTTCCATTTGAGTATCTATACGAATAATAATGACCAATACATACATTTTTAATTAAGTTGTGAAGGTAGCCAGACATAACTTACCATGACTCACTTCTGATAACAAAGCTCTTGTATAAAACCCAACTGGCCTTCTGGCTCAGCAAGCACCATCGTCCTAATAAATTTATAATTATTTAAGCATAGTTTTCAGAACCTATTCCTTTCCCCGGAGCTCCTCAGACCCTTTTTAAAAAACTAAATCAACTAAGGTTCTAGATCACAAATTGGCGATCGTGACAGGACCCTCACATTCATCAACCTCGAAAGACCCTCATCGTTGAGAAACATGATACAAGAACAAAACGGAAACCATCTGAGAGCAACATTTCAGCTCGAAAAGGAACTGGCTCTTTTGCAAGACCCGCAAGCGGCAAGAACTGTAGGACATCTATTCTGCCGGGAGACTACATTGGATCAAAATCAGGAGAATGAAAATTGCAGCATATTTGCTAATCCGGATGAGTACATGAGATTTATTTGCACACTTTTCTCTATACATGAGAAAACGAAACAGTGAATAAAGGTTCACCCAGTGAAATTATATAATAAAAGAAAAACCTAATAAAAAAAGTGATCGGTCAATTGCGCATTCCGTAAAAGTGACTCACACAGGAAATTATCACAAGTGAACCGTTAAATGCAAAATTATAGAGAAGCACCAAGCATAAAAAGTGCATCAAGTGAAAGTGACACAACATCGATTCACGGTAGTTCGGAATTTAGGATAAATTACTAGGAGACCATAGAATCAAATAGTTATTTCCCACACGTACATAAAGTGAAAATTGTCTAAACAAAAATGTTTGGAAACTTGCAAAAATTTTTGTCCAACGAGGACAAGGAAGAATTGGAACGGCAATTCTATGAAATGAAGGCAGCCCTCAAAAACGCACAAGAGCGTCTATCCAGAATCGGTTTGAGTACAGCAGGACAATGCAGCCCAGCACAACCAGGCACAACCCTTTGAACAAACCTAACGTCAACCCCATATCGTCTAATACTAGAGGAGATAAAACTCTTGAAGGAATTTCTAAGAAACACTGTGGATTACTTCCCACAATAAAAATAGATAAGCAGCAGCCTGAAAAAACCGGATAGACCTTCCCACAGATTGGTGATTTTGGGCACCACTCTTCAAATCGAAAAACGATACGTATCAACTTAAGAAAATCGAGCAGGTCTACGCACAGGGTGCCAGTTTCAGGGATTACTCTAGAGATGCTTTATTACATTCTAATTAAACAGTTATAACGGCATTATTGCGTACAGGTGACCAAAATTCGTAGTTTTGTACATGATTGGAACCCAAAATATCTGTTTTTATCCAAATGAATCATCGTTTAAGCATTAAACATGTTATTAAAGAACTCTACAGGGAAAGTATTCTTAGTAAAACCAACACCTTTAGTAATGTCAGGACTTCTCAAGGTAAAATACTAACATCCTTAGCTTTTTTAAAACGGTGCAAGGACAACAAAATCTTCCCAAAATTCTTACAAATGAAACCTAATTTGGAAACATCTAAATCCAAATGAATTCTGCATAATACAAGCTTTCTTCTCTGGAAAGAAAAAATGCAGCATATATTATTATTAAAACTTCACCTTTTCATATCAAACATCCTCAGATTTGATATTTGGTCTCAAATGTACTGCATATCTTTTTACTCAAAAACAAAAAAATAAAAGGTGACAAATTACTTCCAGGAAGGCAAACACGAATAATTGATACAGTAAAAAACATATCTGATCATCCTCTCAGCAAAGAAGTAATCATCATCAATTTGGAATCCACAATATAAACCCTTTACCCGATAAAGCGCATTACATACGACGCATGATGGACAAAGTTTTACGCCAAGCTCAAGTTGCCTTTTCAAATTTAAAAAAACAAGAAAAAACGCAATTAAAGAACTCAGACGGAATAAAGACATCAGAATATTACCTGCAGACGAAGGCAAAACAACAGTAATCATCAACGGTCATCGCGAAAACACATAATATCTTTCCCAGAAAACATAGAGAATCAATCCAAATCTTGAAAAATCCTAATAACATCAATAGAGTCCGATTTAGCTCTCTGTCCTCCCGAATTTAAAAAAAGACTTGATTGGCCAATCAGGTTCGTCCACTCCCCACGGTCGGGCGGTCTGACAATTCACAGGCATGATACAGAGTATACATAAGAACAACTTAACCTGATACCTTAGTGAAAATATGTTAATTTATTTATGGCTATGCAACCTAATTAGAAGAAATGTATATAAATGGAAAATGAGCAGATAGAATACACTAAATAAGAAAACGGTTTTAAAACATTAATAAATTTATTGAAATAGTAACAACTCTGTATTGTACAACTTGTAAACAGGCTGCCCTACTCACACCAATATAATGTATTTACCAGGTAATGTTTTAAAACGAAAAAATAAGAAGTATTTACGAAATTATTTTATTTGTATTATAGTAACCGCACTTTAAAAATAATCCCTTTAAGCAATAGTAATTGAATTCAGTAAAACTCAATATTGTGGAATATTTTCATCCATCATTATTTTAGTGTTATTTAAATCTCGTCTCAGTGATTTCAAGGATAGTAGTTATTTAGGTAATACAGGAGAACCTCTTTGTTTCTTAATAATCAATTTTGGCGCTCCGAGAAATGTTAAGTAATTTTCTTGTGACGGATTCAGAAGGGTAACTGCGACCCAGCGTTCATCAACAGGATTGACAAACGCAAGAAATTCCAAATTATGATTCTCATCTTTTACTTGCAGCATTGTCGTGTTTGTTTTCAAAAGTGTGCCAATATCCAGTTGTCCTCTAATCTTAATATTAAATACGTGTCCAGTCTCAGGAACTCTCTTCACTAGTATAGGGTAGCCTTTGATGTTCAACATTTCCCATGCCTGGTTACTTGCTTGACTTAAACTGCCACTAGATGATCCTGTACCTGATGATGAACAACCTACACAATTTCCTAAATGATTTATTTATGTTAAACAAAAAAAGAGATTTTTAATGTTTTTGCGCGCATTAAAAGAGTTCCTTTGCATTGGGGTGAAATTCGCAATACAAAATATTTTTTTCTTATCATAGAGTTCTTATTGACATCATTCTTGGGTTTCATCTTAAATATTCAACAGATCATGAGCATACTAAAAAGGAAGATATGAACTCGGTAAGAAAAAATTACTTTGCATAACTAATTTGATTCAAGGTAAAAAAATACCATGAGGCCAAGCACAACTATTGTTGCCAGAAGATTACATCACTCATAAAACACTAGACTGTTAAAGGCATGACTAAAGTCAACCTTTACGAAATTAAAGAGAATTTTTGCTTCTTATAATGAGCAGTTTTGTTCTAATTTTGTCTGAAGTAAACCCGTCTGCTTTTACGTTCAGACAGATTAACAACTGTGTCCTCAAAATTTGTTGGAAAGAAATTTGAAAAAAAAAACCTATATTCATAAGCCTCAGAAAGAGGATATGTCCATATGGTTACCTTAATTAAACTTACCAAACGAATCGAGATAAAACGCAAAGATAAGAATAATAATGAAGCTAGCGATCTTCATTTCTTCTGTGTAGATTTTTTGAACAAGGACTGAGAAATTTAAAATATATTCACTACTATATATAATGACCTTTATCAGATTACTACGCTTTAATAATACCCACGAATATTCCAGAATAAATAAAATCTATTATGCCTGTGACATCACTTTTAGGCTGTTTAGGCATTTTCTTAATTATTTAACAAGATTTATGTTACGAAGGATTTTGTACAGTCATAGTCGGATCATATCTTTATTTTTCACCGTATTGATAAAAATGTGTTTCATAGAAATACCGGAGAAAGTATCCTGTGTGAAAAAATGTCATGGCAGTCTAGTGCCAGACCTGGCCCAGGTCTCGCGATAGTTTTGAAAGAAATAAAAGATCATTTAAAACACCATAAGAGAAAATTATAGACAACATTTTAACTGAATATTACAAAATTATACTGAAAGTAGAAAAGCAACATTTTCTTTTAGTGTAAGGCACTATATTTTATAGACGTTTCAATGTTTTATTTGAATATGCCAGGAGAAATAGCATAACGAATTTCCTTTTTAAAAAATCCGGTTAAAGATGAACTTGCAATATGGAGAGACAAAAATCGGAAACATAATCGAGACTTGACCATACTCATTATTTTAAGACATTTGAGGTGACTAACTCCAAATGTGACGTCAGAATTTTAAAATAAAAACTGGCGGATTCAATATAGCGGAAGAAAAATTGGCAAAATTTAATTTCCACCAACATAATTTCTTTTTAAGTTAGTATCTTAGATATCAAGACGCAAGAGATCAAGACAAAAAAATAATAATTATTATAATAATTCTTCTAGTTTCTATTGTTTGATTTGCACATTATAAATAACTCCTCTAATTAACAATAAATGAATGTAGTAAAAATCAATGTTCTGGAATATTTTTACATATCAGTATTTTGTATACTGTTAGAAATTTCTGTAAGAATTTTCAGAAACGCGTCACTAAAGCAGAAACCGTTTATAAATTTATCTAAACTGTAACCGAAATTTCAGTCACGCTAACTGCATAAAACTCCAATCACATGTTTTAGAAAATTCTGTTACAGTTTAGGAATTTTCAGTTACTGTAACTGAAAATTACAAGAGATTAACAATCTTTTTCCGTTTCATTAATTTTAATATAAAACATGTATTCTATATTTGTCGTAAGATTATAAATAGCCAGAAAATGTAAGTGAAGTTAATAACAAACCACTTCTTATGTATGTATGTTATATGTAGACTCAATACGTCAAATAAATAATTAGAAGCCCATGTTTTATAATAAAACGTTTTTTTACATTTGATTTATAAAGTATCTTATGTAACATAGTTATGAAAACATGATATAGTTATTAAAAT
This sequence comes from Druon quercuslanigerum, assembly GCA_010014905.2. Taxonomy (NCBI): domain Eukaryota; kingdom Metazoa; phylum Arthropoda; class Insecta; order Hymenoptera; family Cynipidae; genus Druon; species Druon quercuslanigerum. The sequence goes on from JAAAKG020142769.1 coordinate 5,548, forward strand.
TAATTTGTAGCAAAATAGTTAAACCTTCAAACAAAGAAATTACTTTTTAACTAAAATATGAATATTACACTGAAAAATTATTTTTTTTAAAATTAGTACAACCAAAATTTTAAAAATAAAAGTTAAATCCTTAAAGAGCGAGAAGATTAACTTTCAAGCAAAGAGTTTTCTGTTACCATTTAGGAATCTTAGAAAAATATTCGTAATTTTGAGAAACCGCTTCTGAAGTTAAATGAAAATTTAGTAAATTTACTATAAAAGTTACTGAATTTCGTTTTCAGCAACCTCATTTTTGTAAATTTCAGTTACCTTAGTATTTTAAATGTGTCAGAATTTTCCAAACATTTCTAACAGTGTAATAGAAGCATACAAAATCAAAATTATTTTTAAAGTTAATAATTGGTTATGAATGTTTGCCAGAAAGTTTTACCATTTTGGACAATTCGATCTTATAAAACAAAAACATTTTTAAACTGCCTAAAACATATTTGTTTTATTTAGGTATAACACAACCGAGTATGTGAGAGATCAGGCGCTGTATTTGTTTCATTCAAACACCATAATTTGTGTTTTATTCACGTTTATTCTAAGACCTTTGATTGATTTTGCTATAAAAAAACCTTACCATCTGCAAAAGCTAACCGATGCACCTTCGCTGTCCAGGAGGGTCTTTCTTAGACACTTGTCTATGAAAATAATATTGATAAATAATAAACTGACACTAGCTTTACCTGCCCATACAGAGGGGACCATATTTATCTATTATGGAAAATAACGTAGAATGTGGTAGGATATTCAAAAATGTTTCAGACAAAATTTGAAGGGGACAGAAGGGTTCAACTATTGGTATCCATGACCTTGACCTTAAATTTGATTTTTAGGGTTATTTGAAGGTCAAAGTTATTTTTTTATATCGGAATTGCGTACTTTTGACTCCAGATTTAAAAAAAGAGGGGAATTTTATGCAAAATTGATTTTTTAAATAAGTTAATTGCAAGTTCAACAGAAGGTCAAATTTGCGATAATGTTTAGATAATGGATGTTAGTTCGGAAGTTAGGGTGGAAATAGCAAAATATTTTGGAAAAAATTTATCATAGGCAGAGGGAGCACCTATTGGTCACAATACCTTTAACCTTGAATTTTATTTTCAAGGTTAGTTAAAGTCAAAGTAATTTTTTTAAATTAAAAAAAAAGTAAAATGCAATTTCGAATAAACGTCAAAGCAAAATGTTTCGGACAAAAGTTATCAGGGGCAGATAGATCATCGGCTGGTGCCGATGACCTTGACCCTTACTACGGCTGTTTTCCAATCTTTGAAAAGTTTTCTTAACAATTAAAATACAAAGAAAAAAGTTATGTTTTTTAAACAAATAGATTTTTAATAATTTCTGCAAATTTCAAGTTAATTTTTGTCAAATGACCAAGATGTTCGACGTTTTTTGACTTTTAAAAGTTTATTTTTAACATATGTAATACGCAGTAAATTCAACTTCAGCCGACCTTGCCATTACCTACAAAAATATCATTTTGAATGCGAAATTTCCTGCTTTATTAAAATCAGGGGTCAAAAGTAGGGGTCTGTGATTTTTGTTTGAATGTTTTTTCATTTTCCTTGGTCATTAATAATCAAATACAAGAATTATAATTTTGTAATACTTTTAACATATAATCTTTTATAAATAAAATAAAACACTATTTCAGATATAAATTTCTAATTTTCAAATTTATTAATATATTTTAAAAGATGAAATATGGCGTCCGGCCTACTGGTCGCGCGCGTTTTTGCTCTGTCTGTTTTTGCCTGTTATGTTTTTTTCGGACTGAAATTGAGTCTGAGTTTTGAAAGGTGAGGTGTGTGGTTGTTGTTCAGCTGAATTTTGTTACGGAGGTGTGGTTTTTGCCTAAATTTTGTTGCTTATTGCTCGGTGAAAATTGAGAGCTGAATATCTGGCTACTATCGGTGTATCAAACATTGACTCTCAGTCCGGCGAACAGCTGACCGGTCCAGGTTCGTACTAAGAATGGGCGCTCCTGGTAGGACCTCTGCTGACGTGTCGCGATTTGAGACCCTGCTAACTTCCATAAACGAGGATACGTCGATCACCAAAAATGATGTAGCCGTTCTGGAGGGCTCAGTTGTTCAGATTTAGGGCAAATTAGAGCTTCTAAGATGAGAAACGGAATCTTTGAATTTTTGCAGCTCCGAAGGGATGTCTGTGCAAAAAATGTGCTCCTAGATAAGCTCAAGGACACTGATTCATGTAATAAAGACCTAGTTACGTCTGTTCAGCGGGTATTGGCGAAAGCTGAAGAGGATTCTGTTGTGGTGGAATCTGCTTTTCGCCTGGGAAAGGAGCCTGGTGCCAGACCGGTTTTAATTAGGATGGGCTCTCCAGTTTAAAGGTTTCAAGTCTTCCAAAAAGCGAAGTACTTCGCGGCGATGGGCCTGACAGTTTCCAGTGACAACTTGAAGCTTGAAAGGCAGGCTAGAAGGCAGCTCATGCAGAAGCAGAGAGGCCTGAGGGATAGAGGTTTCGAAGTTGCGGGGAAAGGTAACCACATAGAATTAGAAACAGTTATTTAGAGACATTTCTTTAGGCGAAGGACACAGTCAGAAAGCAGAGGGGCAGAGCGCGCAGGTAAACTGCTTCAGGATGAAATCAGCTTCTTCGTCCGAAGACTCTCGGAGACATATCGGAGACAGCATCTATCAGTGATTTTCTACCTGAAACTTACTCCAGAATTGCTCGTCAAAAACTCCACGTAGAGAATCGAATAGCTCCCGTAAGGACGGTAAATGATCTGTCCTCGGTGGTGAGATGAAGGTTAGCTCGGATTTTTTTCTCGAACTGTCATGGATTTTCTAATGTGAGAGATTTATCGCTGTTTAACTTGGACACGGATATTTTATGCTTGAGTGAAGCCTGGCTCCCATCAGCACCTACCTTCGTGGTTGTCTCAGTTTGACTCTGTAACTGTGGATGCGAAGCTAGTAAGTAAATTTGGTAGAGCTAGTGGGGGGTTGGTGCTTTACGTGAGTAGGAAATGATTTACTTGCGAGTTGTTGGACACCTCCGCGGAATGGATTTTTGTAAAGTGCGCAGATCATTCTATGGTTTTTATTGTAGGTCTCATTTATTTCGAACCGAGTCTTGACCTTGAATATTTGCGCAATAGTTTGGATACGGCCTTTGATCGATTAGAAGGGTTACATCCTTTCACGCCTATAATTCTGGGGGGTGACTTCAATTCGAGGATCGGGGATTTGAATCATAGATGTCCTGATGTTATTCCGGTGGAGGCGAATGCGAGCTCGGAGAGACTGGTATCTGATCCTGTAATTTGTAAACATGGATTGATTGAACCTTGATTGATTGTTTAGAATTACGTGGCTTTGCTATAATAAATAGAAGATTTAAAAGTGATTGTCCCGCCAGCCTTACGCGCCTCTCTCTTGAAGGGGGAAGTACTATAGATCTAGCGGCATTCACTTCACCTTTCATAAATGTAATAAACGACCTCAAAAATATTCTGATTGTGACTCGCTCGGACCATCTCCCAGTATGTACAGAGCTATCGCTTCCGGAAGGAGAGGGGGTACGAGATGCTAGCAACGTTAAGCATGAAGTTAATGGAAATGCAAGGCTGACCTGGTCACATGGTCATTGATTCTACCGTATTCGCAGACGACACTCGTTTCTTTGGTTTTATAGGCAAAAGTCTTGGTTCGATTGAGCACGTTTTAATGCTGAAAGAAAAGCTGAAAATAGCCTAAAAGAGTATAAAAGATCAGGGTTTACTTTGGACGAGTTGAAAAAATGTAATTGAGATCAAAAAAGCGTATAGCTCACTGTTGATCTCTAAGAAAATTTTGTATGAATAGGCCTTTCAAGAGGCTCTTGCATCTGCCAAAGGGATGTCGGAGTTTTGGAGAGCAGTTAACTTGTTTAAGCCTAAACTTGCACAGAATAGTAACATTGACAACCGATCATAGCAAGCTTTTGCGAACTCGTTGTATCCTCCAAAGTTGAAGCTTGATCTTTTTTTGAGTTCAAATACGCATCCCCTTCTGGATGCCCAGATCTCAAAGGACGAAATCAAGGCTGCAATCCGCAAATGTCAAAAAGAGTTAAGCCCCTAGACACGATGGTGCCCTTGCTGAGTTTTACCAAGCTTTGCCCGAATTAGGTCTAGACTATCTTGAGTGTCTATTCGAGAGGATATAGGAGACTAAGGAGGTTCCCCCTTCTTGGGCAACTATCCTCACGTGCATATTATTTAAGAAGGGTAATAAAGAGGATCCGATCTCTTACAGAGATATTGCGCTCGTGAATGCTATTGCAAAAATATTTACACGAATCCTTCTGGATAAGCTCGTTGAGTGGAGGAATGCGGTGAAGTGTATACCCAAATTTCAGGCAGGTTTCAGGGCGTGTTTTGTTAATTTTTAAAGGGCATTTTCTTCAGTAAATCACGACTTTTTTTGGTCTAAACTATTAAAGCTGGGCATTAGCACGAGATTTATTAGGATAATGAAAAACCTTTACGATGCAGCTAAAATGTCCATCCGCATACCTGAGGGTCTTACTGACCCGGTGGACGTAACTTGCGGCTCCTCCAAGGGAACTTTTAAATCCTTTTTTCTTTATTTTATTGATTGGAGACCTGGAAATTTTTTTTTCGGAACCTGGGAGTAAGGGGAGTATCTATCAATCACTTGAGGAAGATTATACTACTGGTATATGCCCATGATATCATAATGCTTGCTGACACTCGCATTGATCTCCAGAGGAAAATTAATGTCCTCGGAGAGTATTGTGATCTGAATTTTTAAGAGGTTAATACGTCAAAGACCGAGACCATGATTTTTCATAGGGGGAGGTCACCCAGAATTCCGAGTTTCACTTTCAATGACACGGAGCTCGAGATGGTGAGGAACTATAACTATCTGGGGAAACTATTTGCGAGCTCTGGTATCTTTACACTGGCTTGTAATAAAAGAATTGCTCCTGCAAGGATGGCTACGGGAGCAACTTTGCAGGTTCTGCATAACTCTAAAGCAGATTCCTGGCGCTCAAAATTGATTCTTTTTTAAAGTCTCGTAGCTAACGTGCTGATCTATGCCATAGGAGTTTAGGAACTAAGATACTGTGAGGAAGTCGAGGTTATTCAACCCACTTTCTTAAAAAAAGTTCTTGGGCTTCCTTCTTACACTCCAGGGTATGCACTGAGATTTTAGTTAGACAGAGTCCCAATTGCCAATATTATCTTAAAAATGGCATTGAACTGGTTGGAGAGACTGCTGGGCATGGGGGAAGAGAGACTGTCCAGAATATGTGTGTTACGCCTGCAGAACCTGGCAGATTAGGGTTCTGCTGTTCCAAAATTTAACTGGGTTTTAAAGGTAAAAAGTCGTATAGCGTTCTGTGGAGAAGATGACCTGTGGCCAGGATTAGACTTGCAGTCCCAACAGGCATGCAAAGAGACAATTTTGACCAAATTTGAGGCTCACCTCCGGGAGGTGTGCATACGCAGGTTGGCGCAGTCCACATTCCTACAGGCGCTGCCTCATCTTTGTGTTCATCCAATAGGTCACAAGGACCTGATTAATGGTACACCTTTCAAGTTTGTTAGAGTTCTCGGGCAGGTGCGTCTCAAGGGTGCCGTAAAAGAGAGATTTTATGTAAGTGAACTTAGTTTTGGTTTCATTAAAGGGCAAATCTGCCCACGATCGGCCTTACAGTCTCTGGTGCCTTCTGGATAGCGCTCGTAAGCTCTCCGGATAAAAAAGAACTTTGTCGCCTCACAATGAATCTACGTGAAATTATAAAAATCAGAAACCTTATTGTGTCTTCCTAGCATAATAAGTCTAACTGTTTGTAAAGCTAGTTAATTTTTTCTTGCACGTTCTTCCTATTCCTTAACACACCTCCCACACACTTACTTGGTGGTGGGAGGGGGACCTACAGTTTAAGGTGGGTT
>JAAAKG020142770.1:0-11530 GCA_010014905.2 Druon quercuslanigerum
AGTTCTACTCCGACCGTGTCTTGGAAATAAAGTATTGAAACTCTATTCCGTGTGTTTAGTTCTACGGACCCCAAACCTCCGGAATTTAGTGATTACCCAATATTGTGTATTTAGTGATTGGTTTAAGTGGAAAATCATAAGTGATTGTGAATCAATAGATAAATTCTATTGTGAAACCCCACGCCGTCACAGCAAGACTAAGTGGAGAACACGTCAAGAATAGAACAGGGTCGCAAGATTTTTGTATGTTTCTCTTCAAAAGTGTGTGGTTCAAGATTTCAAGTTAAGTTCAGAATGTAGTGGTTATGACAAAACAAATATATTCGTCAAAATATATAAACTTTTTGTCAGTAATAAATCTGGTGAATGTGAGAAATTATAACGTTATAAGCCTCTGGCTGCCACTCATTTGTAAACAATCTATAAAAGCAGCTGCTTGCCACGAAATTCGTCCTGTTGGGAATCAGTCTTGAGTTCTTTATCGATATCTACAATTCCATCTGGAAGCAATGAAGATAATAATTCTTTTATTTGTCTGTATGGCTTCACTTATACGCACAAGTAAGTTTACCTATCATTATATTTTTAAAAAGAAACACAAAATATATTTGAAATATAGTATAAAATTCATAATCGCATAGTTCGTATTGCAAAAATTTTTTTATTGAAATTTTCATTCAGTGCCATGTCACCTGATTCAAATCTTGTAACATATGGAAACAAAACGTCATCATCACACGTTAAATTATTGTTTGTCTTAAATTAATATGCCAAAGAATTATGTTTTACATAAAATTGACAGTAAAAATCTGTAATCGAAAACATTTTTGATTTGAATTGTTGATTTGATGCCACGTCGCGATATTCAAATATTCTAACATATAGCAACTATATAAAATTCGGACTGCACATGAAATTGGTCCTATTCTTATAATAAAAGTGGGTGTAGAATAATTTTAATAATACAAATTTTAATATATCAAATTTTTGAATAAGAATTGATAATTAAAAATTCTTCATTTAAAATTTTTATTTTGTTTGACGGCGCCCAAGCATCGCAGTAGATAAGACCGAGTAGGTAATACATATGTAGTAGTAGTCTGGCTTTTGTTAAGTTACCCAGAGAGTTTCCGAAAGTAAAAATAGGAATGGGCAGAGAAACTAAGCAGCATCCATTATTTTTATTATCTAGATATTATTTTATTATTTTAATAAATACGACTGGCCTAAACATTATTGAGTTGCTTAGTTTAATTCTGCGCAAAATTAGGCATCTCGGAGATGTTTCGTGAACATTGCAGTTCATTTCTTTAGGGGTATCCTGTAGCAGCAATCTTAGAAGTAAGTTCTGCTAATTACTGAATGAGTGAACTTTAATGTTTACGAACTTTGGCAAGATTCGTAGTTTGGTGCACGATTTACACCAAAAATGACTCTTGTTCATTATAATCAATCATCGTCATTGCATAACATCTATTTGTAAACTTTTTTTCTCGTTCTTTTTAAAAGAGCACCTAATACTTTGTGTATAAATTATGTAAAGACTTTTTTTCTTTGCATTAGCATATTGCAATTCATTGCCAAATAAGAAGAGTATTTAGTCGGTGACATAGAAATAGAGCTAGGGCATATTTTATTTTGAAATAAAAGAGTTTTTGTTTTAGGAATGCGACTTCGGTATTATTTGACATTATCGGTAAAGCAATAAGCTTTCAATATATATATATATATATATGTATAAATTACCAGATCCTTTTTCCTAGTTTTTATTGGTAGTTTCAAAATGAGCAAAATCATATTATAAATTAAAACACCTATTTTTAATATATTTTTATAAAATTTTAATTCTTACAAAGACAAAATTACAGAAACAGTAAAACTAAAAGTTTTTTATAGTTTGCTAAGTGATATGACTTTTGTTTCCATCTGAAGAGTGTTTGAAGTGTTTTATTCCTGAGCGTGTCAGTTCCTATCTACATTTGCAGAATTGAAAGAAATTATGAACGCTGATATTTGTAGTTTTCTGATTATTATTATTAAAACGTTAATAGAAGATTAATTTTAACTTTTCGGTGCAGTACCAATCTCAATATAAAAGAATGAAATACGATAGCTTCGTTACGAAACAATTTATTCTGCAAACAGAGCGTACAGTCGTAGATTATTATTAGTTATACAAAAAATTGGTTCTTACAGAAAATTTAATCGCCTCTTTCTTCTTGCAGAGACAAGTGCACAGTCTGAACATTTTTCTAATGACGCTTCTGTTATTGGAGTTTCTCGCGCCGAACGATCTTCTTCTTCCGTAAGACAGCATCCTCCTGCCAGTGCTATTTCTCCTGCCAGATACCATTCTCTGACCAGGGCTCCTACTCCTGCTGACAATCCTCATCGCTCGAGATCCCGGTCTCCTCCTCGCACGTACATAACTCCACCTACCAGACTTTCTTGTTCTGATGGCCATAAATATGGACTTGATCAACTTGAATTTATTCGGATTATTCCATATAAAAATCCACACAGGCAATTTGAACTTCGCAGATACAAATTTCTTGAAAATAACCGAATTTCAATAAAGCCGTTTGCAAGAACGTTTCGACCGTTGCCAACCGAAGAGCAAATTGTATTATCAACAGTCGATGATGATGTCTTTGCAATTTTGGACAGTACTTATGTTTTTGCTGGAATCTATGTATACAATCCTCGCATTCAAGTTAAAGGACGGGCTAAAATCAACATGAAAAGCGGCAGGTATACTGCGTTGACCGCAGATGAAATCAAGGAAACTCCAGTAGGACCCAATCGCTTTTTATTCAATGGTTATAGAGTGGAGCATCTAAACCGCAGCGAAAGGTGGGTTACTTGAAAAAAAATTTTTAACAAAAACGATCGTCAAAACACACTTTTGACCTAGTTGTTAATGTAAATAACGAGTTCCCTCTTTTCCCTGTTTAGTCATGCTTTTCAGATAAAGTCACTATTCTATATTTTTAAATTAAAATATAAATATAGTTGTTTTGTCGTGTTCTTTTGAATTCCTTTAAATTCTTCTCATTTTCAGCAAAATCACTTTAGCAACATTAACCAAAAATAAGTGTTAATAATTAAAATTAAAAGACATTTATGTTTATTTTCATTAACGCACAAAACGTTCCTATTGCATTTAAAGAAAAGCTTAAAAATTTGTAAAAAAGAACAGAAAAAATGCTTTTTTCAGACAAAAATAAAAAAGAGAACAGAAACATGACAATGCAACCGAACGCCCTTAATTATCTTTGAATTACGATCATCTTTGCTATTTTCATGATTATCAAATCTCCACAAAAAAACATTAGTAAAAAATAATCACCAACCTTTCGGCACTCATACAGCACCCGTATCAAGGAAAAAAATAGAGCAGGCAGGACTGCTTGAATTTTTTTTTCTTTATTTTGTTTTGTCTTTATAAAAGTTGTGTATGAGGGCCAAAACGTTTTATCGTGCTTGTCGAAACTTGATAGTTGGATTCTTGGTTTTATTTTCTGGAGTTCTGCACATTACCTTGATAATAATTGGACGTTAAATGAGATTTTAAATTTAATTTGAATCTTATTTAAATTTCTTAAATTGTTCATTTATCCTACTATTCTTAGCTCTCTTCACCCTGCTGATCTTGGTAACCAGTCGAGGCCTGCTCCTTCTAGATGCATGTCTCCAGCTACCTCGCTTCCTTCTTCTGACGGATCTTCATGTGGACTTGACCAGCTTCCGTTTATTCGACTTATACCCATCAAGAATCCGGAACTGATTTTTAAACTTCAAAGATACAATTTTCCTGCAGATAAAAAAATTTTATTGCGCGCTGGACTTAATCACTATGTGCCAGCCCAAGAACAAATTGTATTATCAACATTTTATGGTGACATCTTTGCAATATTGGAAAGTAGTAAATATCTTGCTGCAATATATACGTACGATTCTCGAACTAAGGTTCGAAGTAGGGTAAAAATGAACATGCAAAGCGGTACGATTACTCGATTAACCAAACAAGAAATGGGGGAAATTCCTGTAAGCCACCTTCGATCGATTGTAAAGAATTTTGAAATACAGCATGTCAACCACAATACAGAGCAGACAATGAAGGAAAAGAAATATTAAACTTCTAATTACACATAGTAATAAAAACTGAAAGTATTATGGTTCCCAAGGCTTAATTCTTTGTCAAATGCTCAGCCCGTCTTTCGCAGAAACAAATAAAAATAAATTCCGTTCCAGTTCCTCACAGAATAGTTTGTGGAGAAAATTATTACAGGTTTATAATGATTTACGCACAATCATTTCTCCATGTCACGAGGTCCCAAACAAATATCAAATCTGTAGTGCATATGGAATTCTACCTTAATGAACCCCTTAACTTTAGAGGTTGACTTATTATATTAGAGATAATACAGGATTCTGACTTCTAAGTTCTAGGTTTTTTTAATTTGCGTTTGTTATCCAAATATTGTTAGACAATTACTGTTATATTCTAATCAGTAATATGTTTTAAATCTTTAATCTGAAAATGGACGATGTTAATCTGAAATTGTCTAAGCAATAAAAACGGTAGGTGTCTATTTGATATTTAGAAATTTCTACCTGAACTATATTCATGTAATCTTCAAGCTTTCTATTTTGCAATTCTTAGAAGAAAAGTATTGCTTAATAGATGATTGTTATTCTGACATGGTTGTAAACAACTGTGAAGCTTTGATTAATAACACTTTTTAGAGAATTAATTAAATCTGTTCATATTTGTGAAACTTATATATAAAATTGGAAAATTTGAGAGTTCGGAGAATGGGTATAATAAAAATTATCTGATAATACGAAATGAAAATTATTTTATTGTTAAGAATTTCTGGGTTAGACTACGACTTTCGTCTATGCACTAATTAAAAACATTGCATTATTATTCAGTTTTTCTTTAGTTGCAACAAATGGGAATCTTTCGTACTCTAATTTACACCCTGATTATATTTATCCTTAATTTTATTCGTGAATATATTAAAACATAATATATCGAAATTGTGTCATACATGTATAAATGTTTTGGGGAAAATGAATTTCGAAAAATCCTACAACAGATCGATCTTGCAGACGAGTTTCGTGATTGATCTTCATTTATTTGAACACTTTGAGGTCTGATGCTGCAGTCCAAGTATTAAATTTATCGAAGTGATCTGATCACTCGATAATTTAACGCTTTTTGGCGCCTTTTCTTTTTATGTGTATGACTCATTTAATTCTTAAATCCTTGTTGTTATCATGTTTATCTTATTTTTGCATGTCTGAAAATTTGCGCTTATAAAAAGTGTTTTCATAGCTTCACCCGTTAACTCTTACTATTTGTAAAGACGAGTACAATGCACTGATTCGCACTTAATCACCTCACTTATATCTAGTTTTTTACCTTTGAACGACTTTTTTCTGTATTTTAATTAAACATTTGAAAGTGCAATTGTGGCATCATCTGAAGTTGCCTTAAAGAGAGGACAGTAGCTGCAAAAAATAAATAACTACCAAGTAAGCACGGTAGTTAGTCGTCGTCAGAACGTCCGAACGATATCAGACGTCTCCTTGCACACTGGAATAAATAATAAACGATAATAATATAATAAACGAAAAGTTCAACTTTTTTTTTCATTTTGTACAAAAAAAAATGTTCAAAAGATTTTGAATTTAGTTTTTCGCCAAGAAAGTGAAAAAGTCTTTTTTCTTGTTAAGCCAATTTAATTTCTTATAATTTAAAATCAAAAATTGACGGTGACTTTTCTGGATTACCAGATAATCTCATTAGAGTGGAACAGTGCACTGCCATTGCGTTGATCTCCCAGTCTCGCAACGTGGGAAAAGAGCATATTCTTGGAAAAAATCGCTGGAGAGGTATCATTTATTTGAAGAATTTGAAATTTATTAAAACTTGACATAATTTGGCGTGATAACTAAATAAAAATTATTCTAAGTCGGTTAGATTCACAAAAAGTGCTTTCTGAGTGAGTTCCCCTTACATCTCACTGATCACGTTTTTGTTTAAGACTTTTCTCTATTTCAAATTTAAAGGATTCCGTGAAAGCAGAGTATTGCCTACAATGTATTTTATTGTCTCTGATTAGGATAAAAGATTGAAAGCTTCTGGTACCTGTGATCACTTAAGCTTTTCGCAAGCTACTCTTTGAATTTAGAGCATTTTTTTGTGCTCTTTGTCAGAGCACAAGTGCAACTTTATATGGGTTAAAGCCTCAGTGCTCGATTCGTAAAAATCTTTGGCTGTCAAGATTTTTTCGTTGCTTGGACGTTGCAAATTAGCTCTACTAGCTTCTCGCTTAAGAGTTCCTCTAATACACCGTGCCTTGATTCTAAAATCACGCTGATGATATGCGAAATTGATAAAGTTGCTCTTGTTCACATACGGAGATGCATCTCTGTCTATAAAATAAATTATTTTTCAAACTTATGCGTGCTTATTCTAATATCTACTGTGTGTTGCGTATTGAATTATAGTCTTCTGATTTATCGCAAAAAGTTTCTAGGGAAAAACGATCTGTCAAAGTCCGGGCATTGTAGGTAAAACTTTCAATAAAGCTGTTTTTAAAAAGCTTACGCTTCGTCTCTATGTGCATGAAAGTCCTAGAGATTTTGTTAGGGGGTCAGCCCAAAGGCGAACAATCCTATGCTGGAGTTTCTTATAGTCGAGGTTGGTACTGGCATCTTCTAGACTCTTGATTTACCCACATAATTCTACACAACATACTGATCGTACCAGTACACTCATTGATTTAATGATTGTCGACTATCTGGAAAACCTGCTAAATCTAGTGTCCAGAATTCATTGGTCCCATGCACAAGTATAAAAAACATACACCATGGATTACTCCTCAAATTAAATTATCTTATGAAGCAGCGCGATCATAGGCGAAGACTGGGCAATCGAGTTAAAAATAGCATCATACGAGCTGAATTTCGGAATATCAGAAATCTAGTACAAACTCAAATTAAAAACTCGTTTAATAGATAAAACTACATTGCAATTAAAATTAAAAATAGAAATAAAAATATTTGTCATTTTCTGAGACTATTATACATCATGCCTCCCAAATTTGAATATACTGATAAAAAATTTCCTCCAAATTATTTAATAAACACATTTACAGTTACTCATACCTTCAATTCTTTAGCTCCTAGAAAAAATAATGGACGTTATATCAAATGCCATCGGCCTGATGGTATATTAATTAAAATGGTTAAAAGCGCTCTTACAATAATTTTTCCGATTCTCTTATACATGTAATATGCTTCCTTGCAAGTTGGGATATTTCTAGATATTTGGAAAAGGGCCATCATTCGCCCAATTCAAAAAATGAGTTCCGCTACATGCCCAAAAGATTTCCGCCCTATTTTCATTCTATGCGCACTATCTAAACTATTGGAAAAAATTATCAAAAGTCAAGTATATGAATATCTCGATTCCCAAAACTTAATCGACCCAATGCAATCCGGCTTGCAGGCAAAACACAGTACATCAACGGCAACTCTTAAAGTCACCAATGATTATAAAATGGCATTAGATAATAAAGAGATCATGATTGTTGTGTTTTTTAACTTTTTAAGGCATTTTACTCTGTAAATCACAAACTCCTCCTGCTTGAGTTGAAGTCCTCTGGGCTGTCAGACAGGGCAGTTAGGTGGTTTAAAGCTTACTTGAAAAGTAGGGTCCAACGATTTAAAAATAGTAGAGGGCGGCAGTCTCACTGGATGTAATGGACATTAGGGTTTCATACGTGCCCCTCTCCTTTTTCACTTGTAAATCTCGGATCTTGGTAGAGAGTTAAATATTTTGTAAGTACCACAAGTATGCTGATGACTTCAAACTTTATCTTTCGGGTTCTGTTGTTTCTTTAACAGATCTCCTTGGTCACGAACAGGAAGATATTGATAGAGTAGTGCATTGGGCCAATACCAATCGGCATTTACTTAATCCTTCTAAAATGAACGTAATCGTGATTGGGACATCCACTTTCCCAACTTCTAAAACGATAATGACTCTCTCGCTACTACTGGTAAGTGGGCAGAGTCTAGATTTTGTTGAGATTGTAAGAGATCTTGGCTGTATATTAAACAGAACACCTATCCACTTGTATACTTCTGGTTAGTAGCTCCATTCTACTATACTTTGATTTTGGTTGCCTAGAATATGATGACATGACAGATGAGCTTCATTCTAAACGAATGAGTTTAGAAATAAATTTGAACAAAATAAATCGAATGAGGGTCGGTAGGCTACTCTGTTGTACACACACTAAAAATATTTGTCCTAAATATATCCTAAATAGAGAAAGTAAAAAAAAATCGTGTAACCTCATTGTTAAATGTAACTAATCATATTTGCATTACTTTTGCTTAATTTATCTAAATAGGTTTTTGAATTAATAGATAACTTTTTTTGTTTTTTAATATAAAGCATTTTTATGAATTCTCTCTGTATCTCATTACTTTCACAATGCAACATTTTTACATTATTCCAGTGCAACTCATGATCAAAATGAAAAAAATCCCTTGTTTGCCTGACAAAAACACACTTATAACAGTGTTTTGAACGAACATAATCACATTTTTCAAAACTATCCTATCAAAAAGGACCTTTACAAAAATTAATCCCTGAATCCATTCTAATTTAATCCATTTTTGCTTTCTCTATTTAAGATTTACATATGACATCAGTCGCGGACGCATTTTTATAATAAAATCAAGTGATCTGATAAGAGCAGCGTGCCCAGACATATTGGATAAAGCCTGTTTTTTTACCCCATCGTTGATAGACTAGTTTGTTGCTGGGACCTGCAGCTTGAGATGGACCTCTTAGGTGAAGTCCGAGCGTCTAACCAACTGAGCAACCGAGGTTAATTAAAATAATAATTATAAGTATCACTTTTACACCATTATGCCATTTCCATTTCGATGTAGGTGTGACTCAATCGGCTCTAGATTTATAAGATAAATCTAGAATTTTTGAGTTATTTATTTAAATAACACGTTTGTTCCACAATGCTGCTCTAACACAGGTTTCAGATCAATCTCTCTAGGAATCATCCCTAGAATAGAGCTTCACAAAGTCGCATTGTGAGGTTCGCGACTTGGGTCCATTAGTATCCAAGGTTTTTTTTTGTTTCAGGCGTCATTTAATATGCTGAAACTCATTTTATTATCTATTAGTCGCGCAATATTTTTCTGGCCTGGCATACTTCTCTAGCTTCTTTCACGTCCATGCATTTTTGTATGTAAGCTCTCGTGTTTCTGTAGCTTTTTATGTTTCTTCTAACTAGGGTCTTATTTACACATTCTAACCATTCTTTGCGCGGTCTGCCTCTAGGTACGCAGCCATTTACTTTACCTTGATACACTTGTTACGTTAGTCGTTCCTCTGGCATTCTCTCAAGATGCTCGAACCATCCTAACCGATTTCTTTCGCATGTGTTAACTAGTGTCTCTGCCAAACCACATTCGTTAAGAATTATCTCATTACTCACTTTGTCCATTAGAGTTTTCCCGCATTTTGGGCGCAAGAATCTCATGTCAATCGTGTTAACTTCACTATAATCTTTTTCTTGGTAGGTTCATGTCTCTCTACGGTATAGTACAGTTGGTACAATTACCGATTTTTTTATTTCCATTTTAGCTGTATTTAATATATGTTTATATTTGTGATAGTGGAACCTGCTCTACTAATAACCTTTATAACTCCTAAACTATCTTTTCGTCCCTAGTGAATAAGATACAATGGTATACTTGTCAACTTGTAGGCAGGAAGATCTACTGAAAAAAATGTTTAAATTCTAGAAAATGTGCAAAGAAAGACTGAGCGTTAACAAGGCAAATTCCTAATGTATCCATTGATATATTAGAAGAAACATTTGAAAAAAAAATTAAATAAAATATAAGAGTCTCTAGAAGGAGGCGTGGGAGATGATTAAGTCCATGAACCCTAATAAAAAATCCTGAAATTAGGTGATTGTTGAAAGAATTATAAAAATGGGTCATGAATACAAGTTAGGAAGATAATAAAGTAATAATTAACCAAACATTAATAATAATATACCATTCTTGTGTTTAACTCTTCTGTAGATGGCCTAATTGCTATTGAAATTGTTCTATATGTTGAAGCAGTAACAGTTGACTTCTAGTCTAGACATTAACCTTTCGACAAAAGATCTTTCCTCCTGCTCTCCAAAGATATTTAATCTTCTTTTGTTTTATTATCTCATATTGTAACATTATCTGGTAATCCAATATGGAACGTTGGGTATTTGCGAATGCGATTAATATTCCAAACGTCACCTTTGGTAAAGGGAGTCGATATTTGAGAAAAGCTTCAAATCATACGACCTTCAATTTCAGCAAGATTGCCTTCGTGTTGATCTTATTGTTATTCGCTTTGCTAATAATCAAACTTTTAATCAAAGTTACTGTGTGGTAATTCACTGAGATGTCTGTCTTAATTACATAAATCGTATTTTTAATCTTACAATATAAAGTATAAAATTGACTAAAAAACAAGTTATCATAAGAATTGAGCAAGACGAAGCGAAGCAAACGACAAGAATAGAACATGACCGCAATATGTTTGTATTTGTCCCTGTAAAATTTCATGATTAAAGATTTAAGAGCTTATTATTATAACGTTATAAATCTATAAAAGCAGCTGCTTGCCACGAAATTCTTCATATTCAGAAGCAGTCTTGAGATCTCTATCGATATCTACACTCCCATCTGAAAACAATGAAGATAGTAATTCTTTTATTTGCCCACATGGCTTTGTTTCAATTGACAAGTAAGTTTTTATCTAACACTATATTATTTATTAATAAAAAATACGTTATACGTTGAAAATATAGTATAAAATTCATAATCGAATATTTCGTATTGAAGACATTTTTAATTACAATTTTCATTCAGTGCCACGTCGCGTGATTAAATCTTGTAACATATGGATATATGATAAATCATTATGTTTCACATTTAATTTAATATGAAAATCTGTAACCAAAAATATTTTCAATTGGATATTTTGACTTGGTGCCACGTCGCGAGAAACCAATCTTGTGACATATGGCATCAAAGAAATTACAATAATATATTAAATGATACTTATTATCAAATTCTAACTTCTATAAAATTATATTTTAAGTCAACTTTATAAGAAAAATCTGTAATCCAAATTTTTATTTTGTTCTTGTGACATATGGAAATAAAAACGGGATGCTCGCCCATAAACTTAAAGTTTATCTTACATTTGGTTTCTATAGATCTATGTTCAGCATAAAAAAATACAATTAAAATATGTAATATAAGTTTTTTTATTAAAAGTTTGATTTGTTGCCCCGTTGCGAGATTCAAATCTTGTCACATATCGTAAAAAATAAAACGACGACAGGACAATCCCTGTGAAGTTCCACCCCCACTATTAAAAAATCGAAATTTTCTTTAGAGTTCTGAGTTCCTCTTCCATAGTTCT
>JAAAKG020142771.1:0-33685 GCA_010014905.2 Druon quercuslanigerum
GTGAGAAGTTATTTTGCTCCTAATTCATAGAATATTGAAATACAAAATTTCCTCCTTTCAAACTCGATAATAATTTTAAAAATATTAAATTGACTTTGTCAAATCTACGACGATTCAAAAAAAAATCTCTTCGTTTCAAACACAATAAAAATCAATAAAAAATGTAAGAAACAAAAAACTTTTTCCTCCAATTCGGAAAAAAGTAAATCCCAAGATTTCTTTCCCTTTTCAGATTTAAATTCTTAAATGCAAATGTTTATATATATATATATATATATATATATAATTTTTACTTTAAGTAGAAATTCTAGTTGAAAAATTAAATCTGAAATTGTAATTTTCCCTTCTCTGGTCATCACCTCCACTCCCCTGCTCACCCTCATTTCTAATCATTTCCCCCTACTTCTCCATTCATCATTACCCTCCTCTTCCCCTACTTAACTTCCATCACTTCCCATCTTATAATTTCCCCTTACTTCCACTACTTCTGCTCGCCTTCTTTTCTCCCACTTCCTACTTCCCATCCCACCATTTCCGTTACTTCCCCTCCACCCGTTTGCCACCCCTCACATCCGTATATCCCCTCCCATAATTTCCCCTACTCCACCACTTCTAATAATTTCTCTTCATTTCCCCAAATCGACCTCCACTCATTTCTCATCACGTCCATTACTTCCCTCTCATAATTTCCCTTCCATCACTTCCTCTAATTTCCTTCACTCTCCCCTACTCGCATTATCCTACCATTATTTCCCCACCTTCCCCAATCCTCATGTTGTAATGTTGTAAAACTCACTGATATAATTAACGTAGACGGGCACGATGATTAATACTTCCAGAGTGGTAAGAAGTACTATATAATTAAGTGGTGTGAACCATTCTGAACTACTGCAATATTTTTCGTAATCCAACTTATGTGTCTGATGAAGAACAACTGCTAAGAGCAAGTAAAAAGTGTTCCACAACGATCCAATAAAAAGGGGAGTTCTGATGTGTTGATAGGTGGACTGGTAGAAATCCAGATATCCAGAAATTCGAAGATGATGGTGTCTTGCTTTCAAGAAGTGATCAGTAAGCATAATTATGAGCCAGTATGTGCAGTGAAGGTACAAAAGTATAAAGTATGTTTCACACTTATCTTCCTCCTTTTGCCATAGGGACACAAATATGATGCCAGTGATTTCGAGGGCTACCTGTAATTTAAATAGTTCTTTCATTTTTCATAGAAAATGATTTTTATTATTCCCAGGGATCACAGTAAAAAAGAAGCTAAAGGAAAGGGAAATAGGGTAATTTTCTCATGAAAAGAGGGGAAAATAAGGGGAAGATAAAACATTAATTATTACATGTACAAAAGAAAAAAGATCTTGTATTTTGAAATAATGTCAAATGATTTTTTAATGACTTCTGACATCAATGAATTTATTTTTACAAATTGGACATAATTACAAGGTAACGATTGGTGTTGGAATTTGTTTAGCCTTCATAAATTCCCGAGTTCGAGTCTATTGCACGACTATTAATGTGTTTGCCAATTGCTCAAAATTCAAAAATCAATTTTGTTCCATTTTCAGCAGTTGAATTTCTACTGTTGAAAATTAAATGATTAAATACTCTTCAGTTTTCAACAGCTGAATTTTCTACGGCTAAAAACTAAAGTCCCAATGTTCTTCAATTTTCGACAGTTAAAAATTTTAGTTTATCCAATTTTCAACAGTAGAAAATTCGATTATCCAATTTCTCCAATTTTAAACTGTAAAAAAATCAGTTATCAATTTTCTTGAATGTTCAACCATTATATGTACAAGACATAACTAGAATTGTCAACAGTTGGAAATTCAATTATCAATTTTTCCTCAATTTTTAACTGTTAAATATTCATTTTTCTTCAAGTTTTAATAATTGAAAATTCAATTTTCTATTTTTCTCAATTTCTACTTCCTAGAAACGAAAATTCAATTTTTTCAACTTACAACAGTTGAAAATTCAATTTTCTTCCATTTTCATCGGTCAATTCTAAACATTCTCTAATTTTCAACAATTAAAAGTTCAATGTTCTTCAACTTTCAAAAGTTTAGTTATCTCCTGCTGAAAATTCAATTATCAATTTCTTTTAATTTTATAAGTTAAAAAATCAGTATCGTTCCATTTTCAACAATACAATTTTCAACTGTTGAAAATTCAATTACTAAATTTCTTCAATTTTCAACAGTTGAATTTTCTAGTTTTAAAATATCAATTATCAATTTTCTTCAATTTCCAACAGCTGAAAATTCAAATTTCAGTTTTCTTATGTTTTCCGCAATTGAAAATTTAATTTCGAACTGTTAAAAATTCAAAATTTGTCAACTAAAGAAATTAGATAATTGAATTTTCAAGAGTTGAAAATTCAAATGTTGCAAATGAAATTTCAGTCTATACAGAAAAATTTGTATACAGGTTGATTTTATCGAAAACGGGTCGCTATTGGCAAATAATAGTTAACAAATTAATATTCACGAAATGGATTTTCAGTAGAGAATTTATCAGATTTGGAACAACTTTGAGCATCTCATAATCAAGAATATTTTCTATGTTAAAAAATACCATAATTAATAATTATGTTAGTTTCAAAGTTTTATTTAAATCGTAAATAGTTTAGTTTCCAAAAAGTTAAGTGTACGTTTATAAATTTTCTATTGGTAAGATGTAAAAACAAAATTTGGGGTGCACGAGTTCCGAGTTTAAGTCGTAAATCTTTTATTTGCATTGGCTTGCCATTAGCTTAGCTATAAATTGCATATGCAAGTTCAAATTGTAGAAAAAACTGTGATCCCTGTATTGATATTAGTCATGCTTCTTATTTAATTCAAGGATTTTTTCAACGTGATTATTCAAACCGTTCCTATTTTAAGGAGAAATACTCATTATTTTAATAACTATTTTAGTGGTTTATCTGTACGAGAATTTATTATTACGCCAAAAATCAGTGGAACCGCAACGACTGGGATGGTTTCTAGTTTTTGAAAATTTTCTTGCTCCTGCGAGGAAAGAACTGGCTGGAGGTACTCCTCGTCATCCATGTTTAATGTAGAATCAAAAAATACAGCACCCTGAAATTTAATGTTTAATTGAAAGACGGCAGTACAAAACCAGATAATCAAAAAAAGTGGTATTTTTCAGCAGAGTGAAAAAAAAACATCAGGAAACATTAGAAAAAGTTATCTAATTTCAAGGAAATAGATGTAGAAGATGACAATTTGAATGACTAGACATAACTACGGATTGCGATAAAAAATGTTATCTTCAGTTTAATTTTTAAAAATTCCCGAGATATTGAGTTTCTGAATGAGAATTTTTTTTCCTACAAACGGAACTAATTTTAAGAAATTTCAGTACTTATATAAATGATTTTTTCCTGATACATTGGAGGTCTTTCTGCTACTAAGAATTTGACCAAAAAAATTTATGTCTAGAAAATAGAAAATGTAAACGCAGCAAATGTTTAAAATATTGGATTGTATTTTTTAAAATATTTATTTAACTGAGCTTAAATACAGAAAAAACACGTGTTTTTCACATAGTTATGTTGTGGTTTTTAAAATGATATTATTTATAGCTTCAACAATAATTAAAATTTCTCGGAAATTCTGAATGATCAAAATAAAAATTCCAGAAATAAAGTTAAGGAGAGGTTAAAATAAAAAACGAACAAACTCGAAATGGAGCATTTTAAAATGTTGCTATTTATTTTTCGTTCCTTGAACTGCATATCTTTTTTCGGGTATTTTTTTCAGTTGAAGTTCTAAGGTATTCAACTTTTTTTTAACCTGATCGAGAAAAATAATTTAACCTGCTGTATTTTATATTTTTTATTCTCTAGGCATAACAACTATTTTTTTAGTGAATTTTTATTAACAAAATCCTATTTTCTCAATAAGTTCTCTTTTGTGAATCATTTGAAAATTCCCAAGCATTTTTGTACTTCTTAGACAAAAATTTCCTGACACTACGGTGATTCATAAAAAAGAAAGTTGCCATCCTGCTAAAGTATTACATTAAAATGTTAATTAAAATTCAATTCAATTTTGTTTTTAGATAATAGGGTGATATTACGAAATGAGAATGTAACCAAATCCTTGTAACACAACTTGTATTTAATTTTTGATGAATTGGTTATGCAATAAACTGTTCTGTACTGAGACCCTTTATTTATGACCAATTACTTAAACAGAAAAAACAAAAACTATTCAATAATATTTTTTAATATATAAGAAGTTATTTAACTGTATACCATAATAAAAAAGACGTATTTTTTTCATTGTAATTTTTTTTAATTTCTTTTTTTCATTTCATGGATTAAATTTGTTGTGTTGCTTTATCTGTTTCTCTTAATCATCATTCATCGATGAATGGCGTTTAAAAGAAACAGATAAAGCAAGACAAAATACTTATTCCATTAGGCTGTGAACTTATGCAAAAAAAATATTACTCAATATGTAATTCAAAAACACCGAAACGTAGATTTATATTCCTTAAAAAAATACATTGAAAAGTAAATGATGTGCCTGTAAATTGTTAAAGATCAACCAGTGAAATTTCCTACATTTTTGTCAAATTCTTTGATTTATGACTTTATAAAACCAAATATTCAAGTTTTGTTAATTTAATATTTTTAAATGGAGCATATGGTATTTTTAACACTTTCGGTATGACATGGAGTAGTCAAATTTTCAATTAAAAAATTAATTTTCAACGAACACAACATAATAGTCACGTCCTTAAACAAATTAACGAATTTTCATATCTGATGATGAATCTTTAATTGAAAAAGTGAATTTTGAACCAAATACTTGGATATTTATATTTTTATTTTAAAAATTTTTTAACAAAAAAAATGAATTTTTAACAAAATAGTTCAATCTTTAACCAAAGAAATTAATTTTTAACATAATGCATGCATTTGCAACTAAAAAAGGTATATTAAAAAAAAACTGGAATATTTATAGAATTTGTGCTGGTTATCAAACAAGGAAGTTAAATTTGTAGTTACAAAATTCAATGTCAAACAATTAAAAACGATTTTTTAACCAAATAATTAGATTTTCAATCAAAAACTGAATTTTTAACAAAGTAATTTAACAAAGAACTATTTTTAATCAAGCAGTTAAGTTTCTAGATACAAGAGATAAAATTTCTACAACAGATGAATTTTTAAACAAAAGAAAAAACGAACTTTCATGCCAAAAAGACCAATTTTCTACAAAAATGTTGAGTTTTTAAACAGAAAATATGAATTTTAAACAAAAAGTTGATAAAAATATGTTTTTCGAGGATTATTATTTTTAAGCTAAAAATTTAACTAATTGATACAAAATTAAACTGTTTTCTAAAAATTTGTTTTCTTCATTAAAAATTAATTCTCCTCAACAACAACTTAATTACATCATTTTTTGTTTAAAATTGAACTATGTAGTAGACAAATTTTAGAATTGAAAAAAAAACATAAACAAATATTTAAGAAAATAACATTTGGACTAACATCGCATCTATTTGGTAGAAAATATACGCATTTCGTTGAAAATTCGTTTTTTCTATAGAAAAATTTTTTTTTGAGATAAAAATGCAATTGTAGAACTGGAAATTAATCTGGTTTAGTTCAGGATTCAAGTATTTTAACGAATTTTCATCTTTTTTGGTTATATTCGACTGTTTTTTATTCAAAGTTAAAATATTTTATATTTAAATATCAACTATTACATTTTTTTGAAAATTAGTATCATCAGATTTAAAAATAAACTGTTTTGTAGAGAATTCTTTTGTTTGGATTGGAAATTCAACAATTTTGTAGAAAATGCAACTAGTTTGTGGAAAATTGATGTAATTTGTTAAAAATGCATCTTTTTGGTTGAAAATTTACATATTTGGCAGCAAATTTAGCTGTTTTGCCAAGAGTTCACCTTCTGCCTTGAAAATTCAACCTCTTGGGCCGCCCTTCATTAGCCTTTGAGACCATTTGTAGCCAATTAGCGTAGAAATTCAAAAATATATTTTAAGAAAAAGTAAACAAATAGTGACATTATAGCAGACAATCGTGATAAAAAAGTCTCTTTCGTGTTATTCTCTTCGAAAGAGTCGTAAAGTAATATCATAAAAAAAAAAAATTTCTACCAAATAGTTAATGTTTCTACCAAAATATTTGAATTTCGTAAACCTCAAAATGAATCGGCAACTAAATAGTTAAAATTTCAATAAAAGAGATGAATTTTCAACTTGTCTTATTAATCTCTAACCAAACAATTGAATTTGAAACAAAGAAGTTCAACTTTCAGTCAAATAATTAAATTTTCAATGCGACAAGATGACTTAAAAACACAGCCAAATCCTCTACAGACATTTTTTTACCAAAAGAGATGCATTTTTAACAAAAAGGTTTCTTTTTTAATAACTAGTCGACCTTTTCACAAAAATAGACGAATTTTCAATCAAAAATATAATAATTGACATTATTCCAATCATGAAAAAATTTAATTAGAAATGAAACACGCCTAATCAGATTAATTTTTAACCAAAATGAGTTAAATTTTGGGGAGATTACGATATCCGTGTCGACAAAGTTTTATTGTGGATTCCTATTGGATTTTTTGCGAGAAACACGAATCTGAAAGATTTAAAGCGATATCTTGAATAGTTTTCTAGATATCGAATTTTTATGTTAAAATTATTAACTTTTGTTTTTCATTTATCTTATTTGTTAAAAAGTATTCCGATAGGACCTTTTGCGATAAAAACGAATCTGAATTCTTTAAATCGATCTCTTATAATTTTCGAGATATCGAAGGCACGCACCCCTGTAACATTATGTACAGTAAAAAAAAAGTTTAAAAAATCGATAAATCTAAAACTATACTTTCAGTTTCATGTTTCTCGCTAAAAATCCTACAGGAATCCACATCAAAACTTTGTCGCCACGGATATCGTAATCTTGCCTAAATTTTCAACAAGAAAAATGAGATTTTTTTTACTAAAAGAGATAAATTTTGAACCAAGACAGAAAACATATTTCCAATAAATTGTTGAATTTTCCTGCCATAAAAGACGAAATTTCTACAAAACAGTTGAAATTTCAAAACTAGAATATGAATTTTGAACAAAAGTTTCTATTCAAATAAATAATTGAACTTTCTACGAAAATAGTTAAATTTTTAACGAAATACATGAATTTTCTAGGTAGTAGTATCAGATTCTATCAAAAAAGATTTTAATTTAAAATTAATCAGAGCAGCATTCAACCAAAACAGACATATTTTCAACAAAATACCTTAATCCTCAACCAAAAGATATTAATTTTGTATCCATAACTGACCTATAAATCCGTCTTAATAGGAGATAAATAAAAAACCACAAGTAAATTCGAAGTAACTAAAATTAGAGTTTCAAGTTATTGCAAAAATCTTAAACTAAAAGTTACTTTACAAGTTACTTTGTTAAAATATCAACTAAGTTACCCTAAAAGTTAGAAATAATATTTAATTGTTCTTTTAAATAAAAGTAATTGAATGATAATGAAAATCTTGATTTTTTATACGCGAATGTCATTGATAATATTTTCTAGGTTATGTCTTCTCCAACAAACAAAATACACATTGCTCAATTATAGAATTTATGACTGATTTGCCTCAATTAAGCTGCTATTTAAATAAATACTGACACTCCTAATAAATTACTACATAACAAAAAATGAATAAAATTTACTCCAGACGTATATACTAAAATTGACATACTTACACTTCCTGATGTATTTATTGGTAGATGCCGAGCGAGACTGACCATTACCCGACAACAACAACAAATAAAAACAACAGCAGCAAATAAATAATTACTTTCTGATTACACCAAACATTTTTAATTCAGCAAGGAATTAAAGCCAATGGAGCATAACGTGCATTACGCGTAGCCAAAACCACACCAAGTGATATATCGCGAAATGCCGAAATGTCACATGCTAGAATTGAAGCCCGTTGTTTTATTTTAATAAATATATTACGGATCAACGTCGCAAAAAGGCTTTTTCTCTGGAGTTGGCTCCTTGCGACCAATTTCTGACACCTTAGAATGATGACTAACTGACTATTTTCTGGTAAGTTGATAGCAGAAAATGATTCAAAATGATCCGTCACTGAGTAAAAAACGAAGGATTCGCTGTAGAAAGACCCAAAACAGAACACATTTGCGCATGACGTCAAAAAAGTCAGCTGTTAGGTTTTTGATTGGTCACAATCCCTCACACGGATTGCTCTTGACTTCGAAGTGTTGAAGGCCGGAATAGGCTAGACTAGACTTTTCAGGAACCTTGGGTGGAAATATTTTTGACACTTTGACAGCGCGTAAAGTGTCCATTGTGCAAATTCAAGAAAATTTTACTCTACATATATTGCACCAAACGAGTAGACAAAATTAGAATGTTTTAATTTCGCAGCATCAGTACTGCAGTGACTTTTACTCCGAAATGTTTAAATTTTTAGTAAGTAGGACAAAGTTTTTGAATTTTGGGGGTTCCATTATGGCTTCTAACGATTCCTTTGTTGCTTCCAGTTCACGTTCTCGCTTGGCATTTATGCTGGGATTTACATAAGCCAGAATTATGAGGTAAAAGATTAATTATTTTATTTTCAAAATTTCCGCAAGTAGACACCATTTTTTTTGTTAGTACTATGTGATATGTATTTCATTCATTCTTATTCATGTAATTACTATTTTATTCTTCTTTTGTTATGGGGGTCCTATATACAATATAATGGGTATAAATCTATAATACTAATTGTTAAAATCTAATTGTTTATCTCAAACACATATTAAAAAAAAGATAAAATATTAGTCATTTTTGGGAAAGGTTAAAACAAAAATTCATTAATAATTGTGGAGATAAATATTTACATCATTTTTTTTAACTCCAAAAATTTTGCTTGGGGAGTTTAAGAAATTCTAAAGAATTTCAAGAGATTTCGAAGAACTTCCAGGTATTTCAAGGCTTTTTAAAGGATTTTAGAAGTATTTAAGCTATTTAGCAGATTCCACAGAAATTCAAAAAAATTCGACGGGTTAACCTTCGTGTGCCCTGTAAAATATTGTGTAATCCAATTTAATCTGGTGCGATCCCATGTAATTTTCAGTATTTGATAGTAACCCCTACTGGTAGTAAAAAGATAGAGATCCTACCTTTTTGAATAATTTTCAAACAATATGATAGAAAGTGATAAAGAAAAATTATTCTATTGTATCTCACCCTATTCTTTATCTACCCACGTAAATATTTTTCTGTCTCGGTTAATCTAAATTTCCCTCTATCTTTTTCAATACCCTCTTCTCTATAATCGATATCACAATATTCTTTATCTATCCACGTCACTCTTTTTCTATATCTTTATTAATTTAAATTTCCATCTATCTTATTTTATCTCCTTTTCTCTATCTCATCGCATCCTTCCTGTAAAAAGGAGAGCATTGAAGTAGATTATATGGCATTGAAAAAATGGTACACTTTAATGCCTATGAATCTAAACAAATTCTGTTTTTGTCTGAATGCGCTTTTTGGTATTCAAAAGTTTTCGTTCGAACCATTTTGAATCCACGAAAAAAAATATGCCGTTAAATGACCATTCGGAATTCATTTCTCTATCTCATCGTATCAAATATCCATTAACTGATATCTTTTTTATCTGTTTATTAATCTAAATTCACGTCTACTCGGCAAGAAAAGAAGAATTCAGAAAAATTCAAAATCTGAATTCCCATTGATACGCGAATTTTCCTCCATCGAAAGTTCCACCAAAGAGTAGAAAAAAAGCAAAATCTGTTCTTTTTAATCGACTTACAAAAATTTAATGGAAGCGTACTGAGAGGAATTAAAAAATGAAAGAATGCGAAATAAGAGAAAGAAAGAGAATAATGCGACTCCCGGTAACAAGCGATGCATTCAGAATAATTAAGAATTTGTATTCCCATGAATACGCGATTTTTCCTCCGTCTAAAAATCCCCCAACGGGAAAAGAAAAAGTGCAAACCCAATTCCCCTCAATCGACTTAGCAAAATTTAACGAAAGCGTGTTAAAAAAATTAAAAAGTAGAAGAATGTAAAGGAAGGAATAGAAAAGCTAAAAATTATTTCACTTTGAAAACGCTAGATTGAATTGAAATTTTTGTTTAATCATTAAAAAATATTTTGTAATAAATTGTAATTTGTCTGCGATAAAGAAAAAGTCAATTGGAATTATTTAAACATGTTTTTATTATTATATTTAATATTATTTGTACCACAGTATTAAATGTGTTAAATTTATTAAATTTAACTGCTAGTAACGTTCTTTACTGTAGAACTAGTTTTAAAATTGAACAGTCTATTTCTTTTATTGCTTACAAAATACCTTAAACGCAAATATAAATTTCAAATGTGTGAATTAAAATAATTTTAACTGTAGAAAGGCATACTTGAATTCATGGGAATTAAAATTTTAAATCTTATATTCCACATGAAGGAAGTAATACAAATTATTACACATATTTTGTGAACTGATTAGAAGAAATTAAATAAACTCAAAATATGACCACTTTTGCGAAATAGAAAACATTTCTTTGAGGTGTGCCTGTCAATACAATTAGAAGGAATTAAATATATTGAAAAAACGTCTCTTTTGGGGAATAAGGAACTATGCGGCGGTCGCTATGGGTCAAGAAGGGAATTAGTTTTCAAGATATCCTATTCTTATAATGGCATTTTTGACAGATGGAAAAATCGCGCATTCAAAAAAAAAGAAGAATAATTTTCATTTTTATGCTGAAATCTGAAAATATTAATTATTATGAATGCAACGCTAGTTACCGGGCTTTGCAGACGCAAAAGCTAGTCTTTTTAATCGATCAGTTATAAATATAAAATAATTACGTTAATAGAAATAATTTGTTGTATTGTCAAAGAATATTTTTATCATTCTGTTTAAAGATAATTAAATTTTGTATACCTTACACATAATTATTAAGTGAATTTATTATTATTTATTATATTATTAAATATATCATTTGCTTAAACAATATAAAATATTATTATTACATATTTGTACATATTGATATACATATTTTGTGGACAAATTACAAGGAATTAAAACAATCGAAAATAAAGCATGTAAGAATGGAATTAAAAATAATCTTGACAAAAAAATTAAAATCTCCAAACTTATGTTGCATACTGAGGATTAGAAACTATGTAAGTGCTCATATTTTGTCGGCAGATTAGAAGGAAATAAATTCATCGAAAATACAGCATGTAAGTATGGAATTAAAAGTAACCATGAGGTTTACTGATCGGATTAGGAGGAATGAAAAAAGTGAAAATTATGTTTGCCTAAATGGAATAAAACACAAGTGTCAGTCGTTACGGAAATAGAAAAGAATTGGTTTCGGAGATAAATCTATTCTTTCGTTGGACCCTAAATAATTAAATTAAATTAAATAATGCTCACTCTTTCGTTTAAATCTGAAAATATTAATTTTTCTCTATTCTTCTCTTCTTTCCATGTATCTTATTTTATCTCGTTTATCTCGTCGTATCTTAAATCTACTAATGTCTATCTTTTTCTATCTCTTTGTCAATATAAATTCAGGTTTATCTTTTTCAGTGCTTTCTTCTCTATTTCATCCTATCCTTTATCCACGCCAATATTTGTATGTATCGGATAATTTAAATTTACGTCTATTCTTTTTAATATCCTTTTCTCTATCTCATCGTATCCTACATCTATAAACATCTATCTTTCTCTACCTATTTGTCAATCTAAAATCACTTCTATCTTTTTATACCATTTCTTCTTTATCTTATCATATCCTTTATTTGCCCAGGTCAATCTTTCCTAACTCTTTGCCAATCTCAATCCCTGCCTATCTTTCTCAATCTCCTATTCTCTATATCACCCTGCACAACATCTATCAACGTTTCATGTAAATAAATTTTTAATGTGTATGTATATAAGCGTGAGCGTCACATTGTTTTTCTGGTTCGTGGTCAACGTCAAATTAATTTTTAAATTAAATACCCTATTTTTTATGGATTGCCTAATTTCGAGGATTATAAAATTATGAGTACCCAAACGCGGAAAATAGTTAAAGAGATAGACAAAGATTCAAATTTATATTAAAGAGATAGATAGACTATCCTAATCTTTTACTTCAAAATTCTAATAGTGTGAAAACGTTTTTTGAAACAATAAAATAAGAAATGAAAATATTTCAAAATCGGAGAATATATTATGCATCCCATTAGAATATACATTGTTTACATTCAAAAACTAAACAGAATTATTCGTGTTAAAATTTTATATATATATATATATATATATCAATCAAACTTCTTTTACAATTTTCTTGTCGAAATTCAAAAATATATATTTTTAAGAAGCTTAAGTAGTACTTCCAAATCTAAGAAATAGCCATATGGTTACTCGGGATTTAAAATGACTTATTAAAAATGTTATTTAAAAAAAGTAACTTTAAGGTAACGCGTTACAAATTGTATGGCAGTAACGTTAACGTTAACGCGTTATTATTAACTGGTAACGTGCCAAACACGGATTCAAACAACTTTGGGATCTTGCCACATGATACTTCAGGTTTCACAGCCAATCAGCAATTCCTCATTTTCACGCAAAAAATTCAAAAAGTATACGTTTTAAATATTTCAAAAAAGTTTTAGTCATTTGAAAAAAACTTCCCTTAAGAAAAGACATTCAATTTTAAATATTTGCATTTTACAAGGAAAAATAATATTTTTAAATATGTAACTAACAATTTTTACGTGCCTAAAATAAAAAAATAAAATCTAATCCTTAATGTTTGTTCAATCGACAAAGTACATAACTTAATTTCGTTGTTGTACCAAAAAATAGATATCTGAAAAAAATAGTTTCTCTATGATAAAATTGTTTCTTTAAATCTTGTGAAATTCCTTAAAATGCATTAAAATCCTTTAAAATCTTCGACATCGTTAGAAATCCATGGGAATTTTATTCTCTAGGAAACCCTTGAAATCTGTCGCAATCCTGCAAAATTCTCAGAAATGCTTCGGAAATTTTTAATC
Organism: Druon quercuslanigerum; assembly: GCA_010014905.2. Lineage (NCBI taxonomy): Eukaryota > Metazoa > Arthropoda > Insecta > Hymenoptera > Cynipidae > Druon > Druon quercuslanigerum. Next base: position 13,106 of record JAAAKG020142771.1, read on the forward strand.
AGACTTAAATTTCTTCGTAATTTATTAAAATACCTTAAAATCATTTAAAACTCCGCAAAAATGTTCGAAAATCTATCAAGTCCGTGTACTTTGAAATTGCATAAAATCACCTTAATTCTTTAGGAATCTCTTCAAATCTTTAAAATCCTCTAAAATCCCTTGAAGTGTTTCAAGATTCCTTGAAATCTGTGGAAGTATTTCAAAATTTCTAGGAAACCATTGATATCCCTTTAAATTAGTGTTTCGATCATTTGAAATCCCTTGAATATAAAACTAATTTAAATTATTTATTAAGTTCTCTAAGAAAAGACCGTTCCAACCCCTAGAAATCTTTGAAAAACCTTCAGATTCCTAGAAATCTTTGCAATCGCTAGGAATTTCTCTCTAGAAGTTCTCTAGAAATCCCTTAAACTTTAGCTTAAGCTCTTTAAAAATCTCTGAAAGACCTTAACTCCCTCGAAATCTTTGAAATTTCTTTTGAAATCTCTTGAAAATTTTTAGTTTTCTAGCAATTTTTTACAATCTGTTAAAAATTTGTGGAAATCTTCCGAAATCCCGGAAAATGTTTGAAATTCCCTAAAGATCTCTAGAAATTCGTAAACATCCTTTCAAATCCATTAAAATCATAAAACCTCATTAAAATCAGTAGAAATAATTTAATGTCCTTCGAATATAAATTAAGCTTATTCATTACATTTCTGTAAAAAAAAACGTTTCAAATCGCTTAAAATTCTTCGAAATCCCTTGGAAATTTTAGAACTGCTTTGCAATTCATTGGAATATATTAAAATACTTTAAAATCTTTTGAAATCATTTGAAAAGCCTTCGGAATCTCTTGAAATGCTTTATGATCCATTAAACTATCCGGAAATGTTTGGAAATCTTCTAAATTACTTGAAATATTTCGAAATTCCTCAAAATCCGTGCAAATGTTTAGAAACTCGTAGAAATCCTTTAAATCAAGTCTTTTTAAATCCTGCGTGAAATCAATAAGTCATTCGTTTTTAGTTTCTGTCTTTTTTGCTTCAATGATTATGTACCTGAAGGTCTGAATTTTCAAATGAACTAAATATTTTTCTCCAATTCTATTTTATCCGTAAATATTGTTCCAACTACAATTTAAAATATGCGATATAATTTTTTTTCAATAATATATATTTTTCAAACTAAATGGACAAACATTTTAGCTCTTTTTATAGATTAAAAACTTACCGGTCAAAAATGTCGTTCATTTGAATGTTCAAAACATTAACATTACTTTTTCTATAATATTTTTCGCAAGGAAATGCCTTTATTACCGGAATGATTTGCACATAATTATAACTCGTTTAAAATTAATAATTGTCTGTTATTCTTTCAGGTACCCAGAGTTGATGAACCCAGTAAAATAATAGAACGAATAAAGGAATTCGCCGAAGAACGCAAGAAGAAATAGATTTCAAAAAGAAGTCTCTAAAATGTACAGTGAATTAATAACCGTATTTGATTATAATTGTAAATATGCCAATTATGTCGCTAGTTTATAATTATACATACGTTTTATTTACACACTTTTCATAAAATATAATTCTTGCCAAGATTCAGGATTAATTATATACAAGCCTTTTTTACCTTATCATTAATTTATTTCATTTTGGTACTCAAAACAGAATTTTTTCAATTAAAAACAATATTATACATATACAAAACCACCTCCAGAATATTCGACTCGAGCTTGAGGTTCAACGAATGCTAACCAATCAGATGAATGAGTTGGTAAGATACCCATTGACTGGCATTTGTATAATGCTAATGCTATATTCACGAGCTGCCCTAAGAAGAAAACGAACTTTTGTCCAAAGGCGTGAGTTCCTTCGATTACTTTGAAAGCTGAAAGGAAAAATATTTCGTTAGAATTTAAATTAATTTTCTAATAAAATTATCCTAAAAATACCCACTGAAGGTATCTATCAAATCAACGAAATTATTCTTATCGCTACATCTCTAAATATTATTTAAATTTTTCAACATTATTATTTTAAAATGTATAAAAATCTTCTTGGAATCGATTAAATAAGAAATTTAAAATATTAATCTACCTAAACTTTTCGTGGGCAATGTACAAGTTTTTTTTAATAAATTGAAATACAAGTTTGATATCTGATTCCAAGGGCTCGGGCTCACTTCAGAGATAAGAAATAGTTTTAAAACTGGTAAAAACGTAAAAAAATATTGACATGAAACGTTTTAAATAATGAACTTATATTATTCAAATTATGTAGGCTTTCAGTCGAACAGACTTCTTTTTAAAAAACCACATGAGTGATGTAAGTTACACGACACTTCTAAAACAAAAATTAACTTTATTTCTTCGGGAATAAAGAATAGGAAAAAAATGTGTCAGATAAAGAACTCCATAAGTAATATATTTTTTCACGAAAAAATTAGATCAAACGCTATACATATAAGAAAATACATAAAGTAATAAACAATCTGTAGTAACTTGCATTTTCTTGTTTCTAGCATAAAATTGTATGGATTTGCAAATTATGTTTGCACAAATGAAATTAACTGTTAAATATAATTCAAATTATTTCAAATGAAATTGTAGTCAAATATAAATTATTGCAACTGAAACTGAATACTAGTTAATTTAAATTAACTATTGTCGATTCTGCAATTAAAACACATTTTTAGGCAGCTAAAAGTAAAATCTCGTAATTTAAGTTAATTTAAGTTTAATTCCAGCCATTCAAATAATACTTAATTTAAATTTAAAGCCAAGCAAAATTGTATTTTTAAATTGAAATTTTTTCCTAAACTCAAATCTTTTCTACTTGAATTCGTATTAATTAGGAAAGGATTGTTAATTTGAGCTATTTTCAAAGTAGATAACTTTTTAATCAATTTTTTTATTATTCATAAAGCATGGATGCCTTTATTTTTCATTGCTTATTCTTGAAGCCCTTTACATTCGAATATTGTAAAATCTCACCAAAAACATCTACGATGCAAAAACTTGGTCACGTACAACCGAATAAAGTTGTAAAATCAAAGTTGGCAAAGTAAAACCAAAAATGAATCATTAACATTAACTGATCACGAGTATTAAAAAATACAGTTTTAAAATTTTTTATAATTAAAACTTGAGAAGAAAATGTAGAAAAATCATTTATAAACAATATAAAAAAATCATCACCACTTAGCGTGATTCAATTTATTTTAACATTCAACAGCAACATTCGACATTCGATGCATTTCAACACGTAATGACAGTTTAAAGCTGGTTTTTGTTAATTAAAAAAAATTTTTTATTCTACAACTTATTAAATTTGTGCTCAATCGAAAAATGTCATTACGATCAGTTGTAATCTTGTAATTCTTGTTTGAATTTTGGTCAAATCAAACATTAACTGTTATAATACTTCCAACATAATGACAAACGTTATTTGAATTTAAACTAAATAATCTTCAATATAAACAATCATATCATTGCACTTTATTATAGTTAAGATCAGAAGTATTTAATTTTTATAGATTCAGCGATACATTATTTAATTTAAAACCCAAATACTTTATTTTGAAATTAAGTCACACTTAAAAAATTTAAACTCATTATAATAGATAATTCAGTAGGTTATAAAAAAGCAGGGAAATAGGGAAAGAATGTAAATTTTCTTTTTTAAATTCAAAAACGTCGCTAAATCATGGGCTTAAGAGGTTTAAGGAAAAAAGAACTTGCACCGGGATAAAGCCCGAAGATAAATATTACATCAGGGGATCTCCCGTATTTCATCATTCGCGCGTTTTATAAGTTTTGAAAGTTTTAAATTGGAAATCATATAATTTTCCAAGTGTTTAGAATAATTAAAGATTAAAGATTGCAATATTTCTCGCAATATTTAATTTTCTGCAACTTTGAACTGTAAAAATGAGTTTTTTTAAAAGAAATTGTTTTAGGTAAAAAATCTATCCAGTCGTTTTAAATATATTTATTGTCTTTAAAATGCCCATAATTTTAATTTAAAATTCTAGTTTTTAATGCACAATTCTAAAACAGTTTAATCTTTGAGGAAGCTAACGTTTGTTCTTAAATTAATTTTTATATTAATTTTGAGAGGTTCAAAATTTTAAATATCACAAAATTGTAGTTTTAAATTAAAAAATTAAAAATTTCAGGAAAATTCCGCTATGAAATATAACAAAATTTCATATGAAGAGCCTTAACAAATTTGAATTTAATCGCTTTAAATGTAAATATAAAGCAAGTTTGAATTAAAAAGCCTAAAATTTTGAAATTTCAAAAATTGGAATCATATTACAGTAATCTTGCTTTATATACTTTTTTTTAATTTTTAATTTTCAATATTATATCTTAAAATTTTCCGATTTTTAGTTGAGGGATTTAAACAAATAAATAATTAGAAATTGAAAAATATTTGTTTGGAAAATGTCAAGAATGAATAATAATTCTACAGGAAGATTTAAAATTAAAAATTAAAAATTGAGTTTAAAATCAAAAAAGATACAAAATTAAATGATCTGAAATTGATAAATGAGTAATTATATAATTGTGGTAATTTAAAATGGTTACAATGTTAGAGTTCTGAATTTTCAGAATGATGATGGTAGACATGTTATTTTAGCTAACTATTTAAGATTGAAAATATTTTTAAGTCATTACTAATAATGTAAATAATGGAATTTTTTCAAAATAATGGCACCGTTCAAAAAGTTTCAATAGTGTCTTGAGTCAGCGGCTTGGTTTCGTCATAAAATAAGCGACTTTCGTATAATAATACCAAAATTAGTAAGAAAAATACTTACTTTGTTGTAAGGAAAAAAGTGCTTTGACTGGCCTCATTATCAACATACCGATCATCATGATAGGAAAAATGGAAATGGAGTTTCCAGACATATACATAATAAATAAATTCATAGGAACTTGTTTCAAGGGGCCCAAAGCCAGGTCCCATGACTTTTTAATTATTAAGTGGTTCGAGTCATTTTCTTCCGACGTGCTCATATTTTCGGAGGTTAAAGCATATCCCGGAATTAAACCAGGTGGTGAAGCTAATTCGTTATAAGGTTTACTTCTGAAAAATAAATAAAATTTAATCATAAATCATAAAATTGATGAAAATTGGGTGACCAGATGGATTGATTTAAAAATCAGGACATTATCCCATTCTATACCCCTTCAACATATAAACACCTAAGCTGAAATTCCCCAAGTTTACCTGACTTTTCCCTGACCAATTTTGCATTTTCCATGACCACTATACATTTTTCTTTCATCTTAACATTTTCATCGCAAGGAATTAATGTTTAACCAAAAGAATAATTAAATTTTCAGTTAAAAAATTCATTTTCAACAAAAAAAAGTGCTTAATTTTTTAACCAAAGAAATGAATTTTCAAATATAATTATGAATTATCAAAATTAAAAAATGAATTTTGAACGAAGTAGTTTCATCCATCAAAATTAACTTTCTACCAGAAATGATAAAAATTTAAAAAAATACATGCATTTTCAAAAAAAGAATTAAATTTTTAATCAAAGAAATTAGTTTTCGACTAAAATGTGAAAACTTAAACCAAAAATTCAGTTTCTACCAAAAAGATTAATTTTTTTCTAAAAAGACGATTTCTCATGACAATACGTAAAATAGAATATATTAAAAAAAAAAATTATAACCAAAGAAATCCATTTTTATCGATAAGTTTTTATCCAATAAAATTAACTTTCTATCAAAAAAGGTGATTGTTTAACAAACCAAATTAATGTTCAACTAGAATGAGAAATATTTCACAAAAAAGGCATTTACAACGAAGCATATTAATTTTCTACTAAAAAAGACGAATTTTGAATATAATAAATGAATTTTCAACTAAAAAAGGTAAATTTCCAAACAAACATGGAATATTTATATTCACAGACTAAAAATTAACTTTTAACCATATGAAACGGATTTTCAACAAAATAGTTCAATTACAGGCTGAATTAATGAATTGTCAAACAAAAAGATGAATTTTTTACCAAGAAGATTAACGTGCTATCACAAAATTATCAACAACAAAAAAGGTTTTTGAATTAAAATGATGAATGATCAACAAAGATGGATTCTGAACAAATTAGTTCCACTCACAATGAACTAGTTGAATTTTCAACGCAAAATGTAATAGTTGATAATTGACATATCAACCAAAAAAGATTTTAATTTTAAACCAAAACCAGTTAAATTCAACCAAAAAGACGAATTGTCATAAAAAATGTGAAAGTTTCATACCAAAAAGGAAAAATTTTCTACAAAACAATCGGATTTTCAAACTAAAAAGATAGATTTATAACAAAAAAGTTCATATTCGACTAAATAGTTAAATTTTTAACCGAATAAAAACAAATTTTTAACGAAATAATTACGTTTTTATCCAACGAAATTAATTTTTAACAAAATATATGATTTTTTAACGAAGAGATAAATTTTCTACAAAAATGGAATAGTTAAATTTTTAGTTAAAAATTAGTTTGCAACCAATGAAAAAGATTTTTTTTAAAAAAGTTACATTTTCACAACAAAAAAAAAAACATTTTTTGATTGAAATGACGAATCAGCAATCAAAAGAATGAATTTTCAACAAATTAGTTTCCCTTTCAACTAAGTAGTTTAATTTTCGACGAAAAAGGACCAATTGATATTTTAACTAAAAAAGACTTTAATTTCAAACAAAAACAAATTATTTCTACTAATAAAAAGAATTTTGAGGAAAATAGTTGAGGATCAATTAATCAATAAGGATTAGTTTACAACCAAGCTAATAATGAAAAATTGTCAACAAAAATGTGACATTTCCATACAAACAGGCTAATTTTCTTCAAAACAGTTGAATTTTCAAAAGGAAAATATTTATTTTCAACAAAACAGTTCATATTCGAAGAAATAGTTGAACTGTCAACAGACAAAAATGAATTTTCAACAAAATGGATAAATTTTTAAGCAAAGAAATTAATATTCAAACAAATACAGGGATTTTTAAACTAAAAGAGATACATTTTCAACCAAAAATATAATATTAGTTGATAAATCAAACAAAAAAGATTTAAATTTTGAAAAAAAAAACAGTTGAATTCAATCAAAAAGATGAATTTTTAACCAAGAAAGATTTTTCAGTCAATGAAGAACAAAAATTGAATTTTCAACGAAACAAAAATAATTTGTCTACAAAATAGATAACAATTTTAACCAAAGAAATTAATTTTCAACCACAAATGGAATAGTTAAAACCTTAATTTTCAAGCAAGTAAAATGATTTTTCAACAAAATAGTTAAATTTTCAATAACAAAAAGGTTTCTCAACTAAAATTATGAATTAGCAACAAACAAGGTCCACGCAATAAAAATCACGAATTATCGTTTTTGGGCAGGACAAATCAGGACAAAGCACAAAAAATCATAAAATCGGAACAGCGATAAAAAATAGGTATTTCCTAAAAGTCAGGACTTTTGGTGACCCTAATAAATAAAACTATAAATAAAAAGGATAAGAAGATCAAAACATTCTAAATTTGAGGTTATAAACGATCAAGTAATCGAAATTTTTACTCACTTGCTTGCAAAATCGAGAGCCCACTTCATTTTTTTCGAATTTTGTTTTGTGTTAGCCATTTCTTATTAACTTTTATACTTTCTTATTCGTTGCCGTAAACCGTAACAGCCGAATTGTTACTTATCTTAGATTGTCACGTATTCCGTGTCAAAAAATGGCTGTCATGTCAATATCGACTTATCGACCTTAACCAACCTTATCAGTTACAGTGCTACCAACGTGACTAACTGTCACGAATTTTCATATGTTTAGTTTTAAAGTTTTTAAAACCTAGAATAAAAGTTTAAAGCATATCTAATAATTAAAAAAATTATCTTACATTTATTTTGCAAAAAAATATTTCGATAGAATGAGATATAAAACATAATAAAAATAAAATTATTGGGTTGGGGATCTTGCGACGGCCATTTGCTTATTTTCATGAATAACCGGCCAATGAAAAAAAAAGGGAAAAAAGTGAGAGTTTTTTGGAATAGTGGGAACATGACATTTTACGAGTCGGGCATGAGTATTTGGGTTAGTCAAATAGCTTGAGGTTTGTTTTTTCAGGTATGGAATTCATAATTAAATTATGTTTTGTGTAATTTGAAAGTGACCCGAGAATGTGAAGTGTGGCGTGAAAATTATTTAGTGATAATCTTCTCGATCTTCTGTTCTTGATTTATTGTTTCTGAGATTTCATAGTATGCTGAAATGTCAACTGTTTTTTTGTTTTCATGTTCTACCTACTAATTATTCAGACGTAACTAATAAAAAGTGTTGATAAGTGTTACAAAATTTAGTTCTCTAAACTTCAATTTGTGATCTTTGACGTTTTTGAGGTTAGAAATTCGTCTATATAGTTTTGTATTTGCGCATGATTTCTCATAAGCATATTGTTTATTTAATAATCATAAAAGTAAGTTTAACTTTTTCGAATCTCGGAAAATGGTTTTCTAAACATAGTTTTAATATTTTTATTCAATTTGGTCGACTTTCCTATTTGTTTAGCAGCAAAATAATTTACTGTTTGTATATTTTCTAATTTAAAAAAATTAGAAAATACAAAAAATTAGTCAATTAGTATAAAAATCCTCTTCCTGGGTTCGATGATTATAATCTTTTTTTTTAACACGTTCTTTCTTACCGGATAAGTAATATAAAAGTGAAAATAACTTTGTACAGGCCTGTCAGTGAGTCATCACTTTTGCCGTTTAGTCACTTTAAAGAATTCTGTTCATTTTGTTAATGGGCACAAATCATTGAAATTGGAAATTAAAAACATGGCTAATATTTTTTTGTTACTATACTACATAATATCAGGGTGTCTACTCACCTGGAAAAACCTGGAAATTTAAGGGAATTTTTATTTGTCAAAGTAGCTTTGTATTACTCTGGATTAACTATTTTCTTGGACATTCAATTTTTTTTTGTAAACTAATTTTAATAACTGAAAATTCAAAGGTTTCAATGAAATTTTTTGTTTCTTTACGAAAATATATTTCTTTGTTGAATATTTGTCTCTTGTTGAACATTAATATTTTTCGTTGAATTCAGCTCTTATTTATTTAAATTTTTTTTTTTTGTTTGTTGAAATATCAGCTGTTATATTTTTAGTTGAGAATTCTTGAATTTTACTGAAAATTTAACTATTTCAGGTAAAACTTGAACTATTTTGTGGAGAATTCTTCTTTTTTTTGTCGAAAATTTATTTTTTAACTTAAAATATAAATATTTCAGATGGTATTCATCATTTATAGTTAAAAATTGATCTATGAGGTGATTATTCATTTTTTTAAATTGAAAATTTATCTATTCAATTTTAGTTCTCAATTCTGGGTTGAAATTTGATTTTATTAACTGAAGATTTATCTAATCCAGTTGAAAATTAGTCTCTTTGGTTAAAATTGGATTTTTAAATGCACATTTAAGTTCAATTTTTTGTTGAAAATGTATCTTTTTTAGTTAAAAATTCAACTATCTGATTGAAAATTGATCTTTTTTTATTTGAAAATTCGTCTATTTTGGTAAAAAATTAATCTGCTTGGTTGAAAATTAATTTTCTTACTGAAAATTGACTTAAGCCAGAATATTCCACAATTTTCGTTGAAAATTTATGTCTTTCCTTGACAATTATTTTTTTTTCTAAAGATTTAAATAATGTAGTTGAAAATTTATCTCCTTGTTTTAAATTTGTTTTTTAAATGATTAAATTTAACTATTCGATTTTTTGTTCAAAATGTGTCTTTTAGTCAACAATTCAACTGTATGATTTTTTTAGTGGAAAAGTCATGTATTTTGTTACAAATTCGCCTCTTTTTAATAAAAAATCAAGCAAAACTCAAGCGTCTTGGTTGAAAATTAATTTTTTAACTGAAAATTTACTCACTCCAGTCAGAAATTCCATCATTTTAGTTGAAAATTTATCTCTTTCCTTGAAAATGTTTTTTTTTTGTTTTTGCTGGAAATTTAACTTCAACTTTTGGATGGTAACTTATCTTCTTTAACTTAAAGATTCATATATTTTGGTGCCAATTGGTCTTTTTTTCGTATAAAATAATCATTTTGGTTAAATATTAATTTTTTTATCCGAAAATTTACTTTTAATACAGTTGAATATTCCATACTTTGAGTTGAAACTTGATCTCTTTACTTGAAAATTAATTTTAATAACTGCAAATTTAACTATTCATTTTTTTTTAGAAATTAATTTTTTTACTTTAAAACTCATCACTTTCATAGAAAATGTAACTATTTTGTTGAAAATTCGCTTTTTTTGTTGGAAGTTATTTGGTTGACAATTTATATTTTTTAGTTAATAATGCAACTTTTCGGAGGAAAGTTTGTTGTTTTTTTTTATAGAAAATTCATCTTTTTCGTTAATAATTTAACTGCTAGTATAATTTTAGCTAGTGTAATATTTTTACATATTTGTCACTTGGAGTAGGGAATTTTCCAAACGAATTTCAATTTCGACTTGGAAAAGTGAATTTTCAAAGAGAATTTTAATTCTAAGTTGGGACATGGAATTTCAGTAAAAAAGTTATTTTATTGATACAGACATGTCACGTAAAAAATTATGATTTGGGAACAGGAAATTTCGTTAGAAGCTATATTTTTTACTTTAGGACAGGGCGTTTTCGTAAACAATTTAATTTTGAACAGGGAATGTTGTAAATATATTTAGATTTCGCTTCGTATATTGAATTTTGTAAAACAAATATAATGCTGGGTTCAGGCGGGAAATTAATAAATGGAATATATACAACATTTTCTCGGAAAGAATGATAATTTTGTCTTGGAGCAGGTAATTTTTTACATGAAATGGGAAATTTTTGAAAATAATTCTAATTCTAACTTATAATAAGGCAATTTACAAAAATTTACAAATAAAAGTTTGCCAGAGCATGAAATTTAATGTTTTCAAATTTTAGAAAAAGGTAGCTACTATATATATAGTTCTGAATTATGATAGAAAATGTTACAAATAAATTTAATTCTGACTTGGTAGGGGGCATTTTTTGAAATAAATGAATTTGTGACTTGAAATAGGAAATTTCCGTAGTGAAGTGGCTCATCGCTCCGAAATTTGGGATGAGTGTTACAAAATTTTTTCATAAATTTGGCCATTCCTCCCGAATTGTAGGGACAACTAGTCCATCCCCGTTTCCAACTCCCCTAATTTTTCGGGACGACTAGACGCAGCCTTTCTGGAAACAATTATAATTTTCACTATGCATCAGGGGATTTTCGTGAAGAATTATTTTTTAAACTGGAACAAAGAATTCCTGACAAGGAAAGGAAATTTTGGAAAATAATTTTAATTCGGATTTAAAAGAAGAGAATTCAATTAAATCCCCGTCCAAATTCAGGATTATAACTGTTTAAGAAAATCCTCTGTTCCAAATCAGAATTGTAATTTTCATCGGATGTTCCATTTCATAATTATAATTGTTTTCCTAAATTCCCTGTTCCAAGTCAGAGATCTTCGAAATCTTTGAAAATGTTTTGAAATCTCTTGAAATCTTTAAAAATCGTTTGAAATCATTCAAATGTTTTGAACTCTTTTAAACTGGTCTGGGAAAATTAACAACTGCCCATGATAATCCCGGAAAATTGCCGTCAATTAAAAGATATCATTCCAGTAGACACCCTGATGCATATCTATTCAATATTCTAAACTGATGTACGGTAAAAATATAATATTTTCAAACTAATTTTGCTGGCAGGCCTGTGATTAAGTTTGGGATATTGATGTGTGTAAGTTTTTTGAGTATGAGTAATAATTTGTTTAGGAAGGTAGTGTTTCAAAGGTGTTGGTGTTACTACTATCAATTATTGTATCTGTACCAATAAATAGTAGTGCGAATATTGCAGTTTGTTGTAGCTCAATATCACAGATGCCATACATTCTGGTACGTGGTAACCTTGCATCCTATGGTCATAGGTATCCTTGGAGAGTTCTAGTGTCTGGCCTCAAAGGTATTAATGACATGTATCAAATTTTGATGTGGTTCGTTTATTTTTTTACTTGACGCACTACCTGGATTTTGTGTTTGTTTGGTCACCGTTTCCCTTTTTTCTCTCCATGTCTTCCTCTATTCTAAATTCATCTTCCTGTTAATTCTTTCAATTTCAAATCACCTACCAAAATTGACCCTTTAATATATTTCGGTGGAAGAATTACTATTTATTTTCTTTTAGAAGAAATATCGTACTTTCAAAAATAATTCTTATATTACTCGTTTTGATAAACTTCGAATAAAAAATGAACAGATTTTTGTATTGGGTGAGTTATCGAAAAAAAAGAAGTAAGTTTTAGTATCCCTAAATTTGATCTATTTTCCAAAAAATGTTTTCAGGGAAGCAAAGGATCAATAAGCACTCTTTTGTTTAATCACGAAACTGCACTTAATACCTTTTCTGTTCCCTTTTTCCTTAGCTTGGGATTTAATTTATAAATTTAGATTTTAGTCATATTATAATTGATTTGTTCCAGCTGCAGACATAGAGCAGTTGAGCCGCTTTGATTCTGGGGGATACTGTGACGACTCAACGATAGTATATTTGCAGCATCCCTGTGTTATTTTAACAGCTTTGGAAGTTCTTGGATACAAAGTTGTTGCTTCTTCGAGTACTAGTGTAAAACAGGACTACAATGAATATATGTGGACTATGAGAAAGGATTTTGCGGAACCTGAACCTGAAACTGTAGCTGTTATAAAGGCCGGTACGTTATTACTTTCCCTTTATGATTTATCATTTGATAATTTTATCTTTTCATTTGATATAAATCATGAAATTATTCTTCTGCAAAATATGAAATTTATTTTATTTGCAGAATGCTTATATTTAAAAAAAAAGTTTAAAAGGGTTTAAGAAGTATTTTTGGATAATTATAAAATCTGATAGGACAGTGGTACAGAATCCTGAAAGTTGGTAAAATTTTAGAGTGCAGATTCTCGGTGCTCGCACAAAAAACTAGGTTCAAAAGTATCAATCTGCACTACTTTCGTTGTAGGTATTTGAAACCGCTTTTTCAGTGAGGAAAGAAATGTCTGATTTCCTCAAAAATTGAGAAAATATCACTTGTTCCAAAAGGAAGAATTTTACCCTAAAAATTTATTCCTAAATGTGATCATTTACATTGTAAATAATTCTTTAATAATTAAGGCAGAAATTCTGTTCTGAATGTTTCTAAACATTATTGATAAAAGAAAATATTTTAATTGTAAATGTTGTTTATTATTAAAAACTAATTTTGTTCTTAACATTTTGCTACTTAATATTTTATCTTATCTTATATTTTAAAATATTAGATTAATATCTTATATCTTAATTTACGAAGAGCATACATTGCTAGTAACAGTAACAAAAAACTTATCAGTAACAATAATAAGATTGACGGGGAAATTTAAAATAATTTAGTTTCTGTTTTAAATTATTAATTTTAAGCTTTGAAGATTGCAATATAAGTCGAAAAATAATCTGGAAGATTTTAAGAAGTTCGTAAATTTTTGCAGTATTTTTAAAAATTTTAGGGAAACTTTGAATTTTTTCAAAAGATATTTCAAAGATTTTTTAGCTTTTAAAAGATTCAAAAATAAATGAAAACTTGAAAAGATTTTTAAAAAATTGTAAACTAAATATAGATTTGCGAAGAATTTTAATAAAATATTAAGTGTTTGAATCGTTTGAAAGGATTTTACGATAATGCCATTTTTTCTAAAACTTCCAGGGACTTTCGATAAAAAATGTAGAAGGATTTAAAGCAATGTTTCTCAATTTTTCAAGATTACAAAATTCTAGAAAAAATTGGAGTAAGTTTAAGAGATATTTAGAGGTTTTAAAAAGATAAAAGAATAATTTATAACTTAAAAGATTTCAACCAGATTTAAATAAAATGCAGATTTTTTAACACTTCAAACAACAAATTTAGAAGTTTCTTACGAATTTTGAAACATATAAAGAGAATAAAAAATTGTTCTCAGATTTTTGGGAAAATCTTTTATGATTTTTTTATTTTAAAAGAATTTCTAAAAAGGTTCCATAAAGATTTCGAAAGGCTTTCAAAATTGTTAAAAAAGAAACTGAAAGATTTGAAGTTAATTTTTTCAATTTTGCAGAACATTTTCAACATTTTAGGAAAAATTTAAATAATTTTAAAAGATATTTATGCTTTTTTACTTTACAAAGAAATCTTAAATTTAAAAAGGCTTCAAATAACTTAAAACATAATGTAGATTTTTAAAGATTTGAAAATAAAGTGTTGAAATATTTTTTAAAGATTTTGAAAGGTTTCAAAATAACAAATTTTTTTTTAAGATTCTTAAGAACATTTAAAGTCATTCATAATTTTAAAAAACTAATTTAAGGAGAATATTTAAAAAATTAAATATTACAAAAGATTTCCAAAATTACCAAAAATGAATCCGGAAGACTTAAGAAAATTTTAATAATAATTTTAGTCAGTTTCAAAGATATTTAATAATAAAAAAATCTTTAATATCTCTTAAACTTAATGAAATTTGTCCTACATTTTTTTAATCGTGCAAAATAAAAATCAAATCTTAAAAATGTTCTAGATACTTTATTAGCTGAAGATTTCATTATTTTGTTAAACATTATTGTTTTTTTCAATTACTATTATTAATACTCATCATTGCTAGTTTTTAGTTGAAAATTCATTTATTTCATTTTTCGTTTAGAATTCATCTTTTTTGGTTGAAGACCCAATTGTTGAAAGTTGTACTACTTTGTAAAAATTATTTTAATTACCTAAGATTAAAATATTTGGTTGAAAATAAATACTTTTAACTGAAAACTTAAGGCATTGGCTAATATGAAGCAATTTTCCGTAAAACTACTTGGTCAAATATAGCGTTAGGGTTGAGTTAATTGGTTAATCATTTATCGTATTGGCTACAAATTAAACTTCTTTGTTGAAAATTCGACTAACTTAATGAAAGTTCAAATGATTTGTTAAAAATTTCAATTCATTTTTAGTTAAAAGTTGCTCGTGCATACTTGAAAATTAAATTATTTGGATAAAAATGAACTTTTTTTGTAAAAAAAACCATAGTTTCGGGTAAAAATTTTTTAATTGTTTTGTTGAAAATTCATCTTTTATTGAAAAGTTTTTTTTTTATTAACCGTATCTTGTATTTTTATCAAATTATTTTCTATCCATTTTGTTACGTTTGTTTGAATTATTTAATTCAATTATGGAATAAAATCTTTTAAATAAAATTGCAAAAACTGTGAAATATTAGAATTTACAACTCTAAAAAGATGAATTTTCAATTTAAAAAATTGAATTTTGAAGTCAAAAAAACTAATTTTGTACTCGAAAGTATAGATTTGGAAAAAAAATTCAAACCAAATAATTGAATTTTAAAAACTAAAAATGGAATAGTTAAATTTCAATTTAAAAAATTGATTTTAAACAAAGTAAAAACAAAAAAGACGAATTTTCAATACAAGAGACGAGTATTTAACTAATGAAATACATATTTAACAAAGTAATTTATCTTTCATTGAATTAGTTGAATTTTGTATGAAGATGATTACTTTTTTTACAAAAAAGACAAATTTTTAACAAAAATACATACATTTTCTACCAAAAATGGAATAGTTGGATCTAGATTTTAACCTCTGATATCGGTGGATATCTGGATATCGGATTTCTTCACAGAATATATGTACCACAGAAATAGTAATTACTTTATTCTTAAAATATTCTAAAAACATTGTACTCAAAGATGTTAGGTTCAATATTCTTCCTGCACAAAATATTAAAAACAGTAAATAAAGTGCCATTCCATTGGGAATGTTATAGCAGACTTCACACTATTTTTCCTATAAAAAGTTGACTTATGAACCAAGAAAGATGGATTTTCAACCTCATGATTGAATTCAAAAAAATAATATTAATTTTAGAACAAACATTTGAAGTTAAACCTAAATGATTAAACTTTGAAGTGAAAGAGACGATTTTTCAAAAAAGTAGTTGAATTTTTTAACAAATAGTTTAACTTTAAACCTACAAAGAAGAAATTCCAACAAAATTTTCGAATTTTCAAACAAAAAGGATTAAATTTCAACCAAAAACAGATGCATTTTTAACCAAACAGATGCTTTGTCTACTAAAAAATATAAATTTGCAACCAAACAGTTAAATTTTTAAACAAAAAGGTCAGTTTTTTATGGTGAAAAAAGATGAAAATAAAGATTCTTATATAAAAAAACAAAAACAGTTGAATTAAAGAAACGAATATAGTTGAATTTTCTATGTTGCAATAGATTTTTCAACACAAAAAGACAAATTTTTAACAAAACAGTTGATATTTTAAGCCAGAGATCAATTTTTTTACAAAATGCATGAATTTTTAATCAATTACTTGAATTTTCAAATTAAATCGTTAAAATTTCAATAAAAAAAATTAGCCAGATTTTTTCGCTACGAATAAGGAGAGCTGGAAAAGGTTCTTTTTGTACCCAAATTGCAGTAAGTTTTGCTTACGTATAGCTGGATTTTTTTAGGTATGCGTAGACACTTCCATTAAAAAAGGTATTTTTAACAAAACAGTTCAATATCTTGACAGTACAATGAATTTTATACAATATAATAAAACTTTTAACTGATTATTTAATTTTTTAACCATAAAAGATGAATTATCAACGAAAAATGTAATAGTGGAATTTTGAACTAAAAACGATAAATTCTCATCAAAAAATGTAAAAGTGATCCCACGTTTATATACTTGAAAAAAACTAATATTCCCAAAATTTCCGAAATAATGTTCCTCTTTAAAATTCCCGCCTGAAATGACACCTTCAAAATGGCAGTAAAGCGATAAATTTCCACTATAATTACGGACACAAATGCGGTAAATAACCAATGTTTAGCTGGTAAATTGAGTTTTAAATTACAAATACAATTTACCGAACCGTGTTCTCGACTTTTAAACATTAATTATCTGGTGGAAAACATTAAAAGATGTTTTGAAACTCCCTGATATTGAAAAAAGAAACCGGAATGGAACTGGAGCAACCAATGAGAGATCGCATCCTAAAGAGACATGGTCTCTGATTGGTTATTTTTACGCGACTCCCTTCCATTCCTTTCATGTACACAACCCACTTTTGAGTGTGTGAAGTGCCGTTTGACGCCATTTTCGTGAAACGCGTCATTTTTCACGAAGTTGCTCGAGTCGTGAAATCGTGGAAGCTGAGAAATTTCCATCTTCCTGGGAACCGTAATTTCGTTTCAAGGTATGTTTCATATACTTCATCGAATACTCTCATCACAAGCACCGGGCATATAAAGAATTTCGGGAAATGTTTATCCGATTTTCTCTTGTTTTGTAATTACTTTTTTATAGCTGCTATATTTGAGGTTATAAGTTCAATATTCTGTAGTCGACATCTTTGTACATGGTGACCACCATTCTGTGAACTCCATTCCTTATTGTTCTAATATAAATGAAATTTCGGTGGTGTTTTCGTCTTGCAAAGTTTGTTATTGCCTGGCTCTGAATAAATTTCCGGTACCCGGCACTGTCCAAAACAAAATTACCACCGTGTTTTGAGATTTCTGGAGATTCGATTTTACCGATAAATTACATAAAGCTAGAAACTTCCCTGATAGTTTTCGTCAATGTCAATTGTTGAAAATATATTGTTTAGTGCAGTTTTTTAAAACATTGATTTGGCTTTTAGTAATAACTTTTTGTTTTATTAAATTAAATATGTTCGTTAAATTATTTTGAGGATTTTTCTATTATTTTCTATTCATTAAATTTTTATTTATATAAAGGTGTGTTTTTAAAGAAAGTTTGAAGTTTAATTAAAAATTCCTTTCATTTTGAGAGTATTCGATATTATATATTATTAAAACTTTACAAATAAATATATTTTAATATAATGTTATGTATTCCTGTAATTCTTGTATTAAAAACTACTATACAAGCCTGCCAGACCAAATAAACAATATTAAATTAATATTTACATTATTTGATACTTTTTAAACGATGCAACCATTTTTTTACAATTGTACGCTAATGCCGCCTCCCCCCCCCCCTTTTAAAATTGCTTTTTAACTTCGCTATTTTAAAATTTTAAACAAAATTTCAACTAAGTAGTTTGAAAAACAGTTATATTTAACAAAAAAATACTTAAATCCTTAACTAAAACCAAGACTCTTCGCAGTCAAACTTTCTTTCGTGTGATACTCTGAAAGTTAAGAACAATTTGTGAATATTTAAACAACCTTGTTGATTATTTCAATATGTGTGATAACGAAATTTTGAAATGATTGATGATTCTTTTTCACTTTACAAGCATTATAACAAACTGGTCACCGAAAAAAGATTTTTAGCTGAAATAGGCAAATTGCATTTTTTAATAAAAAATGTTTAAATAATTAACAAATGTGCATAGTTTCATTGCAAAGAGTAATTCGCAAGAGAGTTTTAGTTGATTTCGCAAAGTAAATAAACCTCTTTTAAAACATAGTCGAACTGTAAATTTGCAAACAAATAAGCATCTGTTTATTGAAATATAGTTCAAATGCCTTAGTTTCTAATATTTCAGTTTCGTTCATAAATATTTAGAGTAGTTTTTTTTTCGGTAATTTGAACCTTTGAAAATGTTAATTTTTTTGTATTTTTTCAAATTCGGAATGTTGCTTTTTCGATGAAATTATGTTATCCGGTTAAAAATAAAAAATTTAATCTAGACCTGGAATCCTTGAAGCTGATGAAATATTTTTAAAATTTGTTTTAAATCAATCAGAATTACAGAGTATATTCTAAACCGAATTTGCAACTGCCCGAATATATAATACTCGAAAACTAAAAAAAAAAAGAAATCCATAATCCGACTTTTCAAAATATAACAATGAAACAGTTTTTTGAGTTTATTTTGAATATCTGCATTTCCCGCTTTATAGATGGCGTCTGCAGTCCCGTAACCACAGTTATCACACTTAATTTATCTCTAATTATGCTAAATCATTTCAAAATTTACTTTTTACAATTAATCTTTTTGACTTTTGGAACTAACCATTTTCATTTGCAACTAACCGACTTAGGTACAACTAACCGTTAGAATATACTCTGCAGAATTATGTACTCTGTATTCCTAAACAAAAAAGATTTCATATTCAGTTTGATACAGTGTTTTTCATTATCTACAAAAATTTCGTGCAAATTTTTGTGGGCATGTTTCGAAATTTTTCTTTAATTTGTTTATAAAATTATAAAAAATATAAAATAAATATAAAATTATATAAAATGAAAGGATGTAGCTTCTTCGGCAATTTTGAGCCGCTTATTAAGTACTGACTAATGATAATAACGACTAGTTCTTCTAATTGTTTGGTTGAACCCGGTTACTATATCAAAGATCCTTTATTTCAGAAAAGCCCGATAAAAGTTGTGGTGACTTCTTTATGCAAACAGTTACTGTTTCTAGTTTTGTTGAACCTTTAGTATCGCTGGCAGACTTTCTCATATTTTTCTTATCATAAAATGCTTTTAAAACAATAGAAATTATAAATAACATTGTTTTTATTCACAAATTTGGACTATATTTTCAATAGTACAACGTGGCTGTTCCTCTGTCTGAATCAACCAAAACCCCAAATCTCATGATGGTGAAGAAGCGCGGAATAGTTTGGAACTATTTCGAGAAGAAGGTAGACGGCACACAAGTCATAGCTTTCTGCAAATTTTGTGATCAGTCCTACACACAGAATGCTACCCGAATGGAAAAACACCTGGAGCGCTGTCCGAAATGCCCGGACGACATAAGGTTGCAGTTCATGCAAGTGGGTGCAACCAAAAGGTCCAAAGCCAGACTTCTCGGAGACACCATGGACGCCTGGGTGAAGCAAGACGGTTCTATCGAAGGTAATATTACCGAAACCGAAATTGAAGAATTAGAAAATTGGGAATACAGAACTCAGACTTATGCAGATGAAGGTTCGACTAGTGCTCCACAAACCGTTGAACTGATCATGCAGGGCGATCAGTCCTGGGTCGGCCGTGAAACGGAATTAGAAAGTGGAGAGCATGAAGAAACTGTAACGAAAACCGAGTGGATCGCTAGTCAGAGCAATACGGAATCAGCTGGTAATTTTTTCAAATTCATTTTCCTTATTTTTTAACCTTTTCATGCCCAGAGTATCACGTGTTGTTGATGTTATATTTTTAGTTTTAAAAATATATCTAAGGTTTACGATACAGAAATGGTAACAAAATTAGCAGGGTGTCTACTAATTTTTGCCCAACAAATTCCTGGTTATTTTCTGGGTTTTCCCATGTTGCAAATATCAAATTTCCTCTTACTAGAGGCACGAATAAAACGCATCTAAATCAGGTTTTCATATCTGCAGGCCTCAAAGACTTGTCGCTGTAACCCCTATTATACCCTATATTTAGTTGCAGGCCGTAAAGTACTCTATGTTCAAGATTTCTTCCCTGAAATGTCTTGAATTCTTTTGAAATATATA